>LPNX011168170.1:113941-151269 GCA_001517045.1 Pseudotsuga menziesii
AACATTATCTCCATCTCTACTTTCCATTCAAATAAATTGAAAGGAGTCAAGATAGTTTTCTGTGATTGATCCATAGCTCTAGAAAATCTGTCCCGACTGTCAGTAGAAGGCTCCCAGTCTTTGATGTCGAACCTGCAAAATTTTTTTTGAAGGAGAGAAACAACCTACAATGGCTCTGATACCATGTGGAAATTAAGGCCAGCAATAGATTAATTTTACTCACAACAATTAACAATTGATCATGCAAAATCACTCACAAAAGAGACTGAAAATGGAGCTGTAACACTAAACTGTATTGTGTAAGTGTACAATAGCCAACCCTGTAATAACATAGGCTATTGAATAAATAGAATAAATCAGGAAATCGAATGCATGAGGAAGCATCCAAATCTAGCATAAAGTAGGCTTACCAAAAATAAGCAAATCCCCCATAGGTGTAAAAAGCTGATCCCAAATCTGTCATGGAGCTCACGAATTGGCAAGGGCACATGGGAAATCTAATGAATGATAAAATGGCAGCTCATACATGCTTTTTCATGGAGAAAAGAGTGGAGGATGAAGAGGACAAAAAACTAGTTCACCTCACCTAGTCTAGCTTTCCTATGTGCCTTAAAACACTAAAAAAGCAGGCAATAAAGCAGAAAAAGCAGATATGCACCTAGGAGGCCAGGAATAAAGCAGATTTGATTCCTAAGTCTTTCCCAAGCGCTACATGAGTCAAAGATGGCAATTTTGACCTCTATGGATAGGCAAATAGCAACTTGCACAAGGTGGGACACATGAACTAGGCAAATAAGACAAAAATAAATGAATTAATGTCTAAGTGGGTAAACTATGGGTTGATTATTCTAACATGAATGTGGTGGGTGCATTGGTAAGACGATAGTCTCCACCATGAACTCATAATGTCCATATATTATCCGAAAAGTTGTCTTGTGAATGTATTCTTATTTTATTCTCACTTGATTATGACCGAACCTCAAGTCAATTTTTGAAAACACTTTGTCTTCCTTCATTTGATCGAACAAATCATCAATTCTAGGCAATGGGTATTTATTCTTGACCGTCACATTTTTTAATTGCCTATAATCAATACACAACCTCAAATTCCTATCTTTCTTATTGACAAATAACATCGGTGCTCCCCATGGAGGCACAATTGGACTTATATACTTTTTGTCCATTAATTATTGTAGCAGCATCTTTAACTCTACGAATTCCGTTGTGGTCATTCTATAAGGATATTTGGAAACTGGCGCTGCCCCTGGAACAAGATCAATTGTAAAATCAATGTCTCTTTTCGGTGGAAGTCATGACACTTCATATTGAAACACATCTTTGAACTCTTGCAACAATGGATAATATTCTATCTTCGTTCCTTTGCCCTCTAAAGAATCTGATATATGAGCTGCACATAATTGTCAATCCTTCTTGTAAACTTTATTAACTACAAGGATGAAATCTTCCTTACTCAGACTTGCTTGGGAATTCCTCTTACCAATCTTGGCCTTCCTTTTTCTTTAGTGCATTCAATAACTTTTTCAAAACAATCCACCTT
Organism: Pseudotsuga menziesii; assembly: GCA_001517045.1. Taxonomy (NCBI): domain Eukaryota; kingdom Viridiplantae; phylum Streptophyta; class Pinopsida; order Pinales; family Pinaceae; genus Pseudotsuga; species Pseudotsuga menziesii. The sequence continues at coordinate 115,500 of LPNX011168170.1, forward strand.
GTCTCTATGCTTTTCCAACCAATCCATGCCAATAAGTGCATCCTAGGACCCTAATGGCGGGACATTTAGATTTTCGTTGATGATGAGTCCGTTCAACTCTATGGGGCATTCCATCACTACTTCACTCATTTTTCTTTTTGTCCCTGTGGCTAATTGAACTAACCACGATTTATTATGTTTCACTTTTCCAAGAGAACAAGTTTCAACCTCTTTTGGAGAAACATAACTATGATTAGATCCTATATCAATCAAAACATAAATGGATAGCAATCTTACCTCAAACTTCCACTACTGTTGATTAATGATATACTTGATGTTTATCCAACATTGCATAAATTTGGGGAGTTGCTCTTTCCATATCCCACACTGTAACTGCTGCTTCTAAGTTGTGAAATCCTTGAGGGTTCTCTTTTTGATGTGAATAGTCCTTAAGCATGTAGGGTTCTCCACATCCCCAACACTGAAGTGGTCCTTTTTTCCCTTTCTCTGTTTCTACTACTGGCTTAACTCCACTTCTTTCTTGTTGGCCTTATTGGAAAGTCCTTGGTTGGTTTTGAAATGATGGCTTAAACCCACTTCTCCTTTGGTCAAACTTTCCTTTTGGATTTCCCTTCCATGCTGGGTGAATTTTTGACTTTCCTCTTCTCTGCTCATAGAAATGTATTTCCATTCTAATGGATTTACCAAGAGTCAGTGGATTGAAAAACTCAATCCTATCCCTCAAATTTTGAGGTAGAGTTCCAAGGAAGGGTTGGATTTTTACTCTTTCATCTTTGATGTAATTTACATACCTCAATATTTACAAAAACTTATGGACATGTTCCTCAATAGACTTTTGTACCAACCTTAGTTCATTGAAATCTTACCTCTTGTTATCATAATAACTAGATGATAGGTATTTTTCCTTGAAATATTTCTTAAACCACTCCTAAATGATCCTTATTTCCTTGATTCCTTTTACTTGCATGAGGTGCTCCCACCAAATTGAAGCTCGACCATTTAGATTGTAAATAGAAATGGTTTCCTTTTCATTTCCTGAGTAATCATGAATTCTAAAATATTTCTTCATTCCAAGAAGCCATGCTTCTGCATCTTGACCTGTCTTACTTTCTCCATCAAATGAGGGAGGCCTTGCCTTTCTAAATTTTCCATGTGGAATCCTTTGAAATTTTATTCTTCTTTCAAATATTATAGAGGAATTCCTTGGGTTTCTTCGAGAGACTCAATAATTCATGACCTGCTAGAAGAATATCTTGACAACGATACATTATGTTCCCTCCTCAAAGAACATTTTCTTGGACTTAGAGTCCTCTTTCTAGTGGACCTCTAGGGAGGCTCTCTGTACTTATTCTTTATTGACCCACATTGATTGGGTTGGAATCAAGGTTAATATTCTTATGCATATCACCGAGTCTCTACAAAATAAAAACATTGATGTGGTTCTGTTCTTCCTGAGCCTTCATCAATTTTTCATTTAAACTTATCATGGTTTCAACCAAATTTTGAGGAGTGATTTGCTCTCTTATCCCATTTGATGATGTCTTAGCATTTTACTCTTGCATATTTTCTCCTAAGGAGTCCTCGTAATGTTCATAGGGGTCTTGAGCATCATTCATGGTTGCCATTTTCTTTTGGAGGCTCTTCCCTCTGCTACAACTGTTCAAATATTGTCAACTACAAGCACTGTTCATCATAGAGATATTTATTAGACATATTAGAAATGCATGTAATGAAACATAAACATTATGATTTAATAGAATTAGTCTCATGGAATAATTCACATGATGTTTATTTCTTATTTTCTTTCCTCTTTATGCATTTATGGAAACTACCCTTATTGACATTTTTTGTAAAATTAAGGTTACAAGCACTTTTTTGTTCTCATCTCTGAGACACATGAGTTCCTCATTCAAATTATGACAATGAAACATTATTAACCTATGGAAAATATTTCCAGCACCTATCCCCATGCTTCATTCTGATCTACTACTTGAAATTTACACTTTCCCAAAAATGTTAATTTTGCTCAATTCTGCAATTTTTCCACAGGTGCAATTTACTCCGAAGGCCAACTTCAACAGCTTGTAGAAGAAAATATAACAAGAAATAGAAAATATTTTATACTGATAGAAGTTAGTAAATATAGCAAGGATCACTCACCAACTTTGAGATCTACAATCTGAAGCACCAATCAACCTCTATGAAATTATAGGTTTTACTACTTTTAACTTTTGCACTTTTTCTGAAACTTGGATTTTTTTTGGAAAAAATGGATATTTCACAAACGAAGTAGTTCTGGAAAAACTTTATCTAACAAAAATTGTCTATTTTAATGAGTATGAAAAATTTTGAGTTTGAAAATTTTCTTGATTTCGACATCTATGGTCACTTTTACCTCTTTCAAGCTTTTCAAAATCCCCAAAAAGTGCTACATAATAGTGCATTTTCACCTTCTTTTGCACCACGACTTCACACCCTTTGGAATTTGGCTCTAATATTCCCTAGATAACTGCGTTCTTATTCCATGACCACACCATAACAATTTCGACCCAAATCGATCTTCCATTGGATCCATAGACTCTAATATTTGAAAGTCGATATTTCAAATTTCCTGTCAAATTGGAGCAGAATGGGATTGGGCCTCCCACTGATGTTTTGATGTCATTCTCCAATGGCATCTGAACCCTACGGGTCTCATCAAATTTTGAGTTAAACTTCTCCAATTATGGAAAAAAAATTTGGGTTCTATACTGATTTTTTTGTTGAATTTCAACGTGTCGATCCTGACTTTTTCCAAACCTTTCCAACCCTTTTTCGATTGGAAATTGGAACGCACCACTGATCGAAAATGAGTCATTCTTGAATTTATGAATTCAACTACTATTCTCCATACATCGAGAGTCGGAAGTCAACACTATAAAACAACAACCAAATAAGACTACCTTGACTTCCCAACTCAAACGACTACCCTTCGTACATTTGGAGTTGGAAGTCGAAACCACTAAATTTCACCCTTCTGACTTTTGACCTTCACAAAAATTTACATTGTCGCACCTACGGACTTTGCTCTACATCCTCCATAGACCATTCGTCTCGGTTGCACCCCACAAAAAAAAACTATGCCGCGCCCACAGACCTTTTTCCATAGTACTACCGTAGACCCCTTTTCCTCTGTGGACCTCCGCGGTCTTATTAATCACTGCATCGTGAAATTTTATGCATGGATCCTCATGGATTTTTTCTTTGTGGTACCCCTACAATATTCGTGCCGTGGTTCATATGGGTTTTGGAATTTGGGAACTTGCGCATCATTTTGGCATGGTTAGTCCACACCTTACCCCTTTCACCGACCTGGCATGGGTGGGGTCTACCTCAAATTTCCACAAATTATTTATTTATTTATTCATTTCCAGACATGGTAATGATTCACTGAGGAAGCGGTTTGGGAAAACTATTGGTGGAGCCATTTCCAATTAAAGTTTAACACACAGATATATAATTTTTGTCCAATGGCTTGCCCGACCACCATTATCCAACGTGCAAGTTGAGGCTACATTCTGAATCATATTCATTGATCACGATTTTCATTTCCCCAACTCCTCAACAATCTGTTGTTCTTTTAGAAGCATATAAATTAAATTCATGGGATTATGAAAACACCATTCATAGATTAATACCATGATTTCTACAAAATGTTATTAGCGCTTCCTGTGCATTTCTAATTTCATGTCTGTAACTGTAAATTTCGTCCCAAACAACCACAATGCTGAAACCATTAGCTCTGATACTACTCTGTCACGTCCCCTCATCAATATGACCGACGGAGGGAGACATGAATGATATGCGGGTGATAAATTTTACCCCCAAGGCCATATTATGAAATTCATTAACAAGTAAATGTGCGTGCATATGCATGAATATAAACACAACGAAATTAAACCTTATTAATGCATATACAACACACAATTACCAACATGTTCATCACATGCATAACAATGAAATAATGCACATATATAAACTCATCCTCATGCTATGCATAGACATCCAAATGGATAACTGAAACTAGGTCATCTCATTCAATTTAGCATAAATAAATAGTCATCCATAATTCACAAATTTGTCATATTTGGAAACAATAGTAATCACTTATATTTTAATTGAAATTTCCTGAGCAATCGTCTATGGAAGAGAAATGTTCCAGCCAATCGTAGGTCTCTGTCCATCCTATATTCTTTTAGCTGAGAGACCACCTCCAAGCTAGGTGATGTATCCACTAAGGAGGAACTACTTAGGCTCACTCACAGCCATAGGCACAATCACTCATACTAAGCCAACACACAGCTGGGTTGCAAGCATGCAGGGGGACATGGGAGGAGAATGCTAAGCCAATGAGCTCAACCATAGAGATACATACATCTCAATTGATCTCAACCATCCTTGGCACCCACAATACCTACCACACCCAACACAAGAAAGGTTCCCTTCTCTGCTACATAGTCCCTCAGGCGCCCCTTCCCTCTAGTGCTCTTCAGGGTAAGCATAGAAAGGTCCAAGGTACTAAATATTCAAATATTCTTTCCTTCACTAGGTTTATCAAACACTTCTGACCTTTGATCTCTCCCCCACTTCAATTCATTCTTGGATTTTTCTGAATTCTGGCTGCGCGACTCTCAATCACGAATTTCAACTTTCGGGTTTCCAAATATGGGCCTTCCCATGAAATTTTGGGTCTTTGACACTCTCAAATTCACCCCAGGTTATATATATATGGATTCCACATTGGATTTCACCGTTCACATGAATTTTTGGGCAGTCTAGACACTCTAAAACACAACTTAATTTCTGGTTACGATTTTTTGCTAATTACACTGTTGGAAACGCATTGCAAGCTTGAAATTCATCTATGGTTGTTCAACAATGGAATGGGAATGATGAAGAACAAATTCCCATGAGAAAAAATGACTTCCGTTTCAAGTTAATTGAGCTAATACCAACCATATGAATTTCTGGGTTTTCCCATTCATGAGATGATTTCTTAGCTACCTTCTTACAACAAAATTAAATATTAGTGAGGGAGTCAAGATGGCTTCTGAAGATGACATTTGGAAACAATGTGTTAAACCCAACGACCCCTAATCTCTCTCTAGTGGATACACAGAATCCCCTCATTTTAGTTTCTTCCATAGCGAGCTCTTGGTACTCTATTTGCATTAAAAATATTTTATCTTTTTTTTACAATTTTCCATGGCTTACTAGCATATGGTTAACAAAATATAGAATACTTTCCTTTTTAAAAATCAAGCATTCACTAGCGAGGTCTTGGACTTGATCTCTATCCTAGAAATTGTACATACATATACACAATGTCTACATATAAAGCCAATGCATTCTAAAGGTCAACATGGGAGTATTACATAACACTCCACCCATCATCAGGGGATCCAAAACTCTTGAATTTTCAACACTATAGTGATGACTCATTGTGAAAATATTTATCCCCAAACATAATTGACTTAATAATAAACACAAACAAAAGATACATGAATTAGCCAAATTGGTCTTAGAAGATTAGACTTACATAACATTGCCTAAGCTCTTGAAAGTTGTAAATTGTATAAAGTTTCAATACTATCTTTGTTAAAATAGATCTAGAATACTAATATAATTTGGATTTAACATTTTTAAATTTTAATAATCACATTTACAATTTTAAAGAATCTCACCTTAAAAAGTTATTAAAAGAGATTTTGATTTCTCAAAATTAATTAAGTCATTTAGAAAAGAAAATCATAAAAGTTACCTAGAAAAACTCCTCACTTTGAACTTGTATTTGTGCCTTGAACTAGAGTAGGATTTTCACCTACACATTAAACACACTTCCACCCCTCTAAATGTTTTTTTGGCATTTGATAATATGGGAAATTTAATGAACTAATAAAATAAACATTTAAAATGTTTAGTGATTTTTCTCGTCCTATGAGTTTTTGATCGAAATCTAATGATTAAATTTTAATAAATATGAATCTTTTGTTGTTCAAATCATGCTTTTGAATGCATAAATGGATTAAGTTCCCTCAAATATCCCCAAGGCACCTATATTATGCAAGTTTAAACAATGTTCTGAGGGATTTAAAATTTGTTTCATGATTTTTATCGGATTCTGTCGAAATTGTGTCGAAAAATGCTACCGGGAAAGGGAGAAATCATTGAACATTTAAGCTACACAAATAGAGCAGGGAAACTTTTAAGGATCAATAATTTTTTAAAATGTAGAAACCTTGGCGAATCTTTCTAATTCTTAAATTTTGAACCATAAAATGTGGGATGATATTTTTCTAAAAGATTCAAATTTTAAAATTTTTATATAATTTTTGGATAATTTTGGTGATTTTTAGACTAAAATTTTCCCATAGAATTTGGGTGAATCAATTTAGAGAAAAATAGAAATTGATGAATATTTTTTCCCAACAAATTCTTTCCTGACTTATTAGATCTTACACGCTTGGGTCGACACTTGATACTTTGCTATTGAACCTTAATATATTTCTGTTTCTCTAACAACCCTCCACCTTTTTATTTATCGACTTCTTAATACTTCCCACCTCACTTACCCAACTTAGGAATCCCCAACCTATTGCCTTCAACCAGGAATGCTTCAGGGTATCACTATTGATATTTTTGGGGGGACGAGCTTAACCCGATCACCCCCATATACAATTGATGAATGAACGCATACCACATTGCTAGGATATCCTTTTTCATATTAGCACCTCTTAACTACCTCTTTACCCACGAATATTTACTACCTACCTCACTTATCATCCTACTTAGGACTACCCCAAACAAATTGTATTGTATTGAATGGAAGGGGGCTTCAAATAGATGGAAGAGTTGAGCATCAGTTAAAAAATTTGCCCATGGATTAAATGTTGCCCCTAAAATTTCTCATTGCATGGAGTATATATATAAAGTGATAGTGAAGGTGATTGCACAAAGAATTAAACCAATCATGAGCAAGGTAATTTCAGAAGAACAATTCGACTTCCTGCATAACAGGAAAATTCTTGATGTGGCCTCTTTGGCTCAGAAAGCAATACATTCCATCAAGAAGGAGAAGCAGAGTGCCTGTGCCTTGAAACTAGACTTGTCCAAGGCTTACGATAGAGTAAGCTGGACATTTGTTAGATTGATCCTTATTCAGTTAGGGATGAACATGGAAATGGTAGAGTGGATAATGGGGTGCATCCAATCCACTTCATTTGCAGTCCTTGTTAATGGCTCACCCTCTGGTTTCTTTAGACCTACTAGGGGAATACGATAGGGATTTCCTTTGTCCCCTTTATTTTTCTTCTTGTGGTCGATGCACTGAGCAGGATAATCCTGAAAGCAAGAAGGGAAGGAAAAATTGAAGGATTCTAGGTGTCAAGATCATAAGAAATTACACACACATTGTTTGTGGATGATGTATTGTTATTCAGGATAGGAGCAGAGGATAATCTGAAGGAATATGCCTCCCTGATAGAGAAGTATAAGAAGGCCACAGGGATGTTGATAAACATAGAAAAATCTTTGTTGGCTCACAACGAATTCTCAGAAGAACTAGTTCAACAGTACAAAGAGATACTATCATATCCTACAAATCCGATTTCTTCAGGATTTAAGTATCTTGGCTTTTTTCTTAAACCCAACAGTTATGCTTTTCAAGATTGGGTGTGGATTTATCAAAAGGTAGAAGCACGAGTCTCAGCTTGAGAAAACTGGTTCCTGTTTAGAGGGGAAATATTGGTCCTAATAAAGGCAGTTCTTCAGAGCATCCCAGTCTACTGGGAATCCATAGCATACATACCCAAGGGAATATTAACAAAAATAAGGAAAAAGTGCTTCTCCTTCTTATGGACAACAAGCAAGCAAAATGAGGGAATCCCCTTGGAAAAATGGACAACCATTGCTCTAACAAAGGAACATGGAGGATGGGGAATCAAGAACCCAACGCTCTTTTGTAGACCTTTGGTAGCCAAATATTTATGGAGACTTGTTCAAAATATAGATAGCCTATGGGGAAGGGTCTTATGCTCTAAATATTTCCCAGACATTACCTTGATCGACTGCTTCATAAACCCTAACAAGTCTTTCACAAATGGGTTTGTGGGATGGAAAGCTATGGTATTGGCCTTCCCACTCATTGGTAATTGGACAGCCTGAAAATAGGAAATGGGAGGAGTGTCAGGATAGGACAAGATACATGGGCAGGGGAACGGGATGACAATAAGCTACCTATCTCTGTCATAACCAAGCTAAGAGAGAAAATATGTTTCAAGGTCGCGGATGTGCAAATCGAACAACCCATTCAGCTAGGTAGATCAATATGGAAAGATGATCTAGAGCTGCGAATGGAGGGAGATGATGCTGAGAGATGGAACAATTATGTAAATTTGTTGGAGATAAAAAAATTTTACCTTGAAGAACAAGATAAATTGATTTGGACCAGGAATGCTATAGATGGAGACTACACAGCTAAAAAGGGTTATGAAGTGGCAATCATGGAACAGTTCGAAGGAGAAAAATCTTGGTGGTGGGGGGGTTTGTAGGCCTATAATAGCCCTCTGAAAACCATTCTCACCTTCTAGTTGGCAATAAAAAACAAACTCTTGACTTGGGAAAACTTGAGGAAAAGGGGATTTCAAGATCCAGGTATTTGCATTCTGTGCAAATCAGGGGAAGAACTTACCTCACATCTCTTTGGTTCGTGTCCCTATGCAGGTCAGGTATGGACCAGTGCATCAAGGGTCATTACCCAAGTAAGGATGAACAACAAGGAAGGGACTTGGGAGCAAAGAACTCAAGCATGGTGGAACAACGCAACGATATGCAATTTTGTTGCCTTCCCTGTACTCTTTGTCTACAACATATGGGAGGCGCACAATAGAGCAATTTTTAAGAATCTTTGGACCCCTATTGATATCACATCAGCTTTGCTGGTGCAGAAGGTCTAAGAACACAGATCCTCCCCTAAAAGTGGAAAAACAAGAGCTGTCATGGCACCAGGGTTCGACAGAAGTTACCCTTGGGCGCTCTTTGATGGTGCCACTCAGGGTGACCCACCCATATGTGGTGATGGAGGTGTGATTTTTCTAAATGAGACAAACAAAATAGTTTTCAAACTTGGACTGGGAAGGGATACAAATAGAAAATCGAAGCTCTCATCACTTTGGGCAACTATGAAGATTGCAAAGGACAAAGAGATATCAAGATTGCATATCTATGGAGACTCAAAATCTATAATAGATTGGGAAACATGGAAGAATAACATAAGAGCTCCACATCTGCACAACTTGCTAAAGGCAATACGTGCACTACACGCAACCTTTGAATCTGTCCTTTTCAATCACATCTACAGAGAGCATAATACAGAAGTAGACACCCTTCCAAAGTAGGCATTAGCCATACAGCCAGGGATCATTGAAGGAGAGGTCATCGTAGAAGGCGAAACCACTCTATTTTATACTCCAATATGATATGATAGGAAGAATGGCGTTTTACTCCTTTAATAGGCCCTATGGTTCACGGTTCAAATGATGTGGTCATGCGGGCTTAAATGGTGAATGCATAGACATAAGAAAAATGCAGAGCTTTGTTTTGATAAGCATAGTAGGCGGCCCAAGGATGCAAGCTAACACATCTGCACGACACAAGGAAAATAAAGGATGAATGTAAAGAGAGGATTCGAATAGAACGTTCATGCATAAATCTTTCTATTTTTAAATATGTATGTTGAACGTTTTTGTTCTAAAAAATTGCACAGTAAATTCGAACAGGCTGACCAATGTTGTAAGCTCTCCGAGCAATGCAGTACTGTAAGCTCTTCTGAGCAGTTCATGTTATTCGATGAATAAAGGTTTTTTTCTCAGGAATATATATATATATATATATATATATATATATATATATATATATATATATATAGTGGTTCACCTACCCCCCAACGGGGCTTGTTACGTCCATAGGAACAATGCATAGGGGGGCCACCCGAAGGGGCCTCGCCCATTCGCTCTGATTACAGAGCTAACCCAATGGGGACATCAAGTGAGGCCCTTGTATAACAATGTAGAACCTCTTGAGGATTTGACCCCGAGACCTTATGCTCACAACTTACAACACTCGACCACTTGAACTAGCCCACCAGGCTATATCTATATATATATACGAACTCCTATTTAATATATATTGAATAAGAATCCATGTTAAAAAGGAAAAACCACAAAATAAAGATGCATTATTGTATATATATGTATACATTGGTTCAACTTCTATTTATATATATTTACGCTGAAGGTGTTAAACAATGGAGACAAATTCTCAAAAGATTCCTCATCAGTCTGGCGAATAGAAACCTGACACATGTATTCATAGTATTTTGGCTATAATTGATGCATTTTCCTCCTATTTGACGGTCGGTATGCTATTTTCCTACAATTCGGTCGTTGGTGTTTGAACTGGTTAAAACAAAGAGATACTTTTGATCTTCTAGAGTAGGGTTGATGACCTCCTTATAATATCTAAAAAAAATGTAGCCTCTAAATCTTTCTCACACCACAATTTCTCTTTAAACTTAGAAGTAACAATATTTTTAATGTTATTAATATTTTGCAATGCAACATTTTCGTCGATCTCCCAGTGGTTTAACCAGGCCCTGGTATCTTTATACCAACCTCGCTCGAACCTTAGGTGGTTTTGGTTGGAATTAAAAGCTAGCTTAGGAAGTCTATGGTCTCCCATGTTATTGATTTTGTGCTTGTACAACAGGAGCCTAGTCATAGCTAAGCCCTCGATAGGGGAAATACCCACTTTTATAAGGAGAATAGGATATGGTGTATTGCTTTTAATTTTGAGGTTATACATTATAAAACGCTTTTGGATTTGCTCAATCTTTCTTCGGGATTCTCTAGAGATGTTGCAATCCCAAACCTCACATCCATTAAATTGTCAAGAAATATTTCTAAATCATATATCCTAAACAAAGTTTGTAAAATTCATAGGTTGGAAATTTTACTCGGTTTTCTTATCCACGATTACAATTAAAAACATTTAAAATAAATTAAATATAAAAATTTAAAGATGATTTGAACTTAAAAAAACTGATTCTTTTTCGTAAAATTTAATTGGAATTGTTAAAATTATTGATATATGTTGTTGAGATTGTATCATCTAAGTTCAATAAGAATATATGAGAATATTAAATCTATTTTTATAATAAAAATAAAATTTAAATAATAAAAAAATTAATTCACTTATTAGTCCCTGCCCTCGGCTAGCAGGGACTCTATGAATCGGCTTGCCGCCGATTCTATTAAATGACACAAAAACCAAAGAAATTACTTAAATTTTATCCTAACTTTTTTGTGCTTGATGTTTAAAGCATTTAAAGCATGGTTTTTTTAACGAATAGAAAACTCTGAAATGTTTATGGCATGGTTTTCAACCAATAGAAAACTTTGAAGCCTTATTTGGCCTCATATCGAGGCCATTTTCATTTTTTCCTATTTGAACATAGGATTAAAACAACATAACAACATAAAAATATATAAGATGCTTTTCATTTATATTAATGCTATGTTTACAATAACATTAGTTTTTAAACATAAAATGTTAAAAAACTTTCGTGTAGCTCTTTTCTGGAATCCTATAGCTGACTTATTGCATGTCCGCCATGCATTCAATTAGCTGGCTTCTTGCATGTTTGCCATGCATTCACCTGGATCTTGCATTCAATTAGCTGGCTTCTTGCATGTTTGCCATGCGTTCACCTGGATCTTGATTCATGTAGGTGGATTCTTACATGTTTGGTTCTTGATTCCTGCAGCCAGCTTCTTCATTCCTGTATCTGGCTTCTTGCGTGTTTTCCATCCCATAGTTTTTTTTCGCATTTGTTCAAAATCATCTATGAGAGTTGTAACTTAATTATCTCATTCTACCATGAATATGGGGAGATCGACCGAGATCGACCTATTGTGAGAAGGACCATACCAACTCATTGCTCACATTCAATCCCATGGAAAAGGTAGTGTTTTCTTCCCAAGGTCGCAGGCTTCTTCCAGGGCTGGGTTCTTGAGTGGTCGAAAGAGCTGGGAGGTTTCTTGCAGGGCTGGGTTCTTGAGTGGTCGAAAGAGATGTGTCCCAGGCTTTGAAAAGGTACTCATACATTTGAATTTATAAAAGTTGGTAGAATTTTTGTGCATTTACTGTGCGTGCATACTAGATATGTCATTCCTACTTTCAAAAAACTGTTTTGGAACAATAATGGAGAAAATCAAGAGTCCAACAATAAGTGGGCTCCTGATTTCTAATTCTAAAATAAAAAAATTCATTAGTTGAAAACACAAGAGCGTAGAATGGGATTTGTATCACAGCAACACATATATGGGAGGCAACATATTAATATTCCTATTATTTATTTTATTAGCATAATTCTGTAGAAACAAAAATCCTAGACTTCCAGTGCTATAAACAGAAATTTGACAAGAGTGCAAAATTATAGCATACCAGTGATATATCATGTTAAAGAATGGAGGCTATGACTTTTCTCTTCTATTGTCTGTGGAGATGAATCCACTTTATCCATGGCCACAGCCCTGTCCTTTTCCTTCTATCCTCTCCACACTCTCCTTAATCTTTTTCTGAAATGCAGAAGGAAGAAAATCGTCTGCCTGTTCTTGAGCAACATTTATTGCATTCGCTGGAAAATATCGACGATTCAAGCGTGTGAACGCCTCCGATCCAAAAATTCCACACATTTCCTTCAGGGAACCGAAAAAACAGAGCAAAAACCCTTCCGGCATACAGAAACAAAACCAGATCGCTCTGAAATTTCTTAAAATTGAAACAAAACCAGATCACTATGAAATTTCTTAAAATTTATGATATTAATATATTTATAAATTACTTTAAAATTAATATATAAGTCATTAACTCCATTATGAAGCCCTTAGAGGCATCACAACTTACCAGCGACTTGTTTTATGAAGGCCTGCAACTTGTAGTAGTTATATATGTTAAGTACGTGGTAATCGGAAGATCGTGCTTTGTCCCCGAGTCTGCTGAAGTGGTGCCGAGGCCTGCGGTCGGCCCATCCTCATTAAATTCTTCGACCTTCTTATCGATTTCCTCTGAAGGCATGACCGTTCCAGTGGAAGGATTGCTTAAATCCCCCTTCTTGATTGCATCATTTCTTCTTCTCTTGGACGACAGTTCTTCTGCATCAGAATCGCTGTCGAATACCCCATACAGCACCTCATCCTTTTTCTGGTGCCTTTTTTCTTTCTGTTTCCTGTAGTAAAATCCTCCTATCCATTGTCCATCTACATAATCATTCTCTCCTCCAAATTTGTCCATATGTTGTTTTTCGTCCATCACTGGTTTTGCAGTTTTCCAATAAACAAATTGTAGAACAGAGAAGAAACCCTAAAACAATCAGCGCGTACCTATTTATATGCAAGGAATATGTGCACTTACTCATGTACTAATGTTGGCGGCATTCATGGTGTAAACACAATATCGATGAATCCAGGCAACAGAAGCTACGATATCCCGTGAGCTTGCAAAAGAAGCAGTAACCATGAAAAAGCTCCGACATGCGCTCTTCAAGTGTGACCCACATATATTCTAGAGATTGATTTTAGTATTTTGTACCGATTGAAGGATAGTATGAAACTAGTAATTCATGGCTAAAATTCCCATAGGCTTTTCATCTATTAATAGGAGGCTCCTTTCCATAGCCGGCCTTATATCTGGCGAACTTACAGTGGACAGATCTGCATATCCCGCAAACATTCACTACTTGACAGGCAATCGCTTGTGGAGATCTTCAAGTCCTAACTGAAGATCAAGCTGTTTAATTAGATATCTTTGGAACAGATCAATCGTAGACCGGTCTAATATCTCATTAGCTGCAGTATGATATTCAAATCCTAGACAGAAGCTTCTGACAAACCGCTGTATTTCTCTGAATTTTTCAAATATGGACTCTGAATGCAATTACTAGGCATTCAACACAGAATCGGCTGGTTACTGAATGCATTGAATGTAAACTTGATTCTTGATGTTATATTGGTCTTAAACACATAAATACAAAAATTATATATTAATATTGGTTCTAAGATCACGGTTCTAGCTAAACATTGAAGGCTCCCACATGCCAAACATGCGCCAAACATTCACCTAGGTGGCACATGAGGAAAATTCTAGTTTCACCCACGGGGACAAACGTATGCTATGCATGAAGTTCAAAAACCCACGGGGACAAACTTATGTTATGCTTGAAGTTCAAAAACCCAGTTCTAACCACTTGTCTATACAGGACAGACATCTGTCATGCATGCAGTTCAACAACCCAGATCAAACATGTTGTCCATGTGTTATGCACTCAATCATAGGTTTCGTCGCTAGTCTCAACCGGTGGTTAATCCAGCTGTGCTCGTACTCAATGCTGCGAGTCTATCCAAGAATTGATCCAGGTGGTGATGTTGCTACTAATGTCGTCGATCCAAGTGTTGACGGTGGTAGCTGCGATCCAGGTGTTTGCTCAGTGAACAACGCATGGCAACGTGATGATTGCTCAGTGAACAACGCATGGCAACGTGATGATGCTGTAGGAGCATCCCCATGAGGCAGGGACTTGCTGCTTTGCAGCTTCTCTTGTTATATATATATATTTATTTATATTTTTGAATTTTGTCTCTTTAAAAAAATCATGGAAAATTTAAATCAGTTTCAAAATTATATTAAACCCAAAACCCTCGGGCATGTGTAGGCAAAATAAAAGTGTCCGTAGCATGGTTACTAATAACCATACCCCCGATATGTTGTACAAATATCGATATAGCCAAAGCATTCATTTTTTGGACGTTGATAGGAAGATAACTTTTTACCAAAAAAAATATATGTTTAGAGTACGACAATAGTTGATGTCACAGATGACGGTTCGTATTAGGGTACCCTAGGAAGGCCACGCCACGTTTGCAAGTTGGACACCATGCAATAGGAAGGTCACTTTGGCAAAGTTGCATAAAATGGTAGGTAGGTAGTGTATCAATCGAGAACAAAGAATCTCATCGTACCCATCATTGATAATGATTGGAATGGGGAAAGAGGACATAAAACGAATGAAAGGGAAGAACATACATGGTATGGTGGGATGGGAAGATAGTTTTTAAGATAGATATATTATGTGTGATTGTTGGTGTGTGATAGTAAGTGATTGCAACATAAACTTTATATTAGGTGTACCAATTCATGAGTTATATTTAACATGAAACTCGGTTTTAATTTAAAGTTAAGATCTTCTAAATAGAAGTATTTATCCTTCTAAGGAAGACACAATGTAGAGAACGAACTTATCAACTATTTAAACTATTAATTTTTATATTTGATTAGGAATAAAAAAAGAAAATAGAGTAAATAAAATATAATAAAAAAATAAATAACTAAACAACTTCAATAATGCTTTGTGAAAATAAAATATAACATTTTGTATTAACCAACCAAACTTGGTATGGTTTGTTATTCAACTTTAAGTAGAGGCCTTAAAGTGAGAATATTTTTTGCTGTATTGAAATTCATTTGGTATTTAGTTACCAAAATGGTTTGATGTTGGTCACCCAGGTGCACTAAGAGGGGGTGAATCAGTGTATAATAATTTTCACTTTTATTTAGAGCAATTTAAACACATTTAATTCATTTGATATATCAATATAACATCATCGCATCATCATCATATAGAAATCACAACAAGATGCACAATATACATATTTTTTACGTGGAAACCCAAGTCATGGGAGAAAAACCACGGAAGCCTTTTATAGTAAGATTTGATCCAAAAACAACTGAAATTACAATTCTTATACAACTTTACCAGCTACAACTGGAAGGGGATCCAACCCCTAGGCTTTGAGCTGCTACAAAAGCTCAACTCAGAGCTACAATTGTAAGCCCTAACACCACCCTACCACACTGGAAAAGAAAAGTTTGAACTTCTGATAAGATCTGAACCCGTGGATCTGTCAAACCAATCAACTCACCCAATTGTTCAATCCTTCTTGTGTACTTATGCCTAACTGCATATACACTTTTACCAACATGCCCATGTATCAACCGACCTATACCAATTCACCATCAACTTGTACCAACTGACCATAAACCTGTACTAATTGTCCTACATGTGCCAAACTAATCAAAATCTCTACTAGTTGTCCGTTCCTTGAAATTTGGTCTGCCTCATCAAGTAAGTCACAAGCTAAATCAAGCCAAACACAACACTCCTAGTCATAAGAATTCACAGTCAAATCCAACTTGACAGGGCATACTAAACATCAATCATGTAGGATTTGTTGATGTATTTGTAACTTCGGAATGTATTCACTTGTATATATTGTATTTCTTTGGTCCTCAATGCTCCTATCGGGAGAATCACTTGTATTTATTTGTACCCCAATGTTCCTATCGAGAGAATTATGAAAAGTCATGAGGAAGTCCCCTCCGTTGTAAGTCGGGTCATTAGTAGCCTAGTTGTGGTTACTCGAGCCTACATAACTGAGTCAAATAGTAAGTGATCGAAAGAATATAAATAGAGAGTGAGCCTCTCTATTTGACACACGCACTCACTCAACTAGGGCGCAAGAGTGAGAGAGGAAGTGCTGGCACAAGTGAGAGAGATCAGTCATCAGAGATCATCTTTATGTTTTTGGGTTTTACTACTGCCATTGGTGCTCATTCTATCTCTGACGAAGTTGCAGGCTTTTTCCTTTATGGTTTCCCCGAGGATAAATCTTTGTGTCTACTGTCTCTTGTGATTGATTGTTGTGCATGTTATTCTCTCAGATAAGATCCTAAGATCATATTGCTTAAATGATAGAAATCTAACATGGTATCAGAGCTAACTTGAGAAGAAGACATTGTGCAACTGCAGAAGCTAGGGATTCTTACTTTTTGGGTCTCTCTCCACAATCCATCAACAAAAGGAGGCTAGGCTAACTCTCCATTGTAGGGCACATCTTTCTGTCGAAGCAGAATTTGATTCCGGGCATTTTCAGTTTTTGCCGCAGGAAATTAGGGCTTTTTACAGAAGAGGAATTTTTGAGTGAGCCCGGCATAGGATTTATCTCCTCATCAAAATCGAAGTTTAGAGACCAAGGTCAATGTTTTTGGTAGAGTGAAACTTTGGGAAATTCAAACCCTACTTTGACCCCGGGCCAGAAAAACCCTAAAATACTAAAAATGGTATTTTTGGTACATTCACTATATCTCGGGATTGAAGAATTATTAGGGGCCAAAATTTTCACAGGATGAAGCTAAAATCCTGATGTACCTTGTGTAAAACTTTCAACCTCACATTCACTATATTCTAGGAGATATGATTCCTCCAAATCAGGGTTCCAGCCTCTTCCAGGATTCATCCCTAAACAGGACACCTAGGGAGAATTGCTATATGTCAAGCTATGAAGGTCCAAATGAAATTTAGCAAGATGCTACAGATAGGGCATAGACTGTACTATCTGTGGTAAAATTTTTAGACCCTGATGATGAAACATGGACACGTGTCAGTACGTACAAGTTCTCTATGCTGAATAGTCCTAAAATAAGTCACCTTGGGAAAACTCTCATAAGTCCCAATTGGTGAAAAAAATTCTGCTCAAACCTATGGTTTTGGAAAGTGGACAGGCAAGGATACCTCGGTACGAAATTTCAGACACAAAGGAGAAGTAATTTCAGAGATACCAGAGAAACAATATTAGGCATTTCTGCAGAGGAAATTGGAAAACTACAGCTTCCTATTCTGGGAGCTTCCCTCCATTGTTTTCATAAAAGGAGTACATTGGACAGCTCACCTTGAAGAGGCCCATATTTCTATCTAATCAGAAGTTTGAAATTCTAAGTTTTGAAAATTAGGGTTTCTTTGACAAACCCTGGATCAACTGGATCCGGAACTAGGACCAACACCTCAAATCGGTAAGATCTAATCTTTTGTATTTCCATTTGAGGTTCTCAGTTAAAATGTCTTAGCACACCAGCCTGATGTCAAGCTTGGTGAAGATGACAACTTCCAAGCATGGAAGTATAGGATCTCACTAGTTCTTGAAGAAAATGAATTGGACACCTACATCAGTGGAGAGGTTCCAATTCGAGAGGGAGATGAGGCTAAATCCTTACACAAGAAGAACTTGGCCAAGGCCTAGAGGATCACCTTATACCACAAGTGTATTCCCTAAATACACCTAAAGAGATGTTTGATTCCTTGACCAAGCTATTTGAAGGGAAGAACCTAAATTGGAAGATGACTTTGAGAAACCAGTTGAAGAATTTAAAGATCCAGAATGTAGAGACCGTGCAGTCATACTTGACAAGGGTCTCTCAAATCAAAGAACAACTTGAAGCAGTGGATGAAGAAGAAGAGAATGCAGAAATTGTGATAACCACCTTGAATGGCCTCCCAGGATCATGGGATTCATTCATTCGAGGAATGTGTGACATAAGGAAGTGATTACTTTCAGTAGACTCTGGGAAGAGTGCACACAAGAAGAAGCTTGGCTCATAATAAGAGAAAGAGAAGATGGGAGCAATTGAAGATCAAGCTCTCATGATCCAAAGAAGATCCCTCAAGCGATGAGGAATACAGAGGAATCAACTCTTGAAGAACCTCTTATCCATATTAGCATTTGGATAAGAAATGATGTTATTATGAATGAAAAAGCCGATGAAGCTGAAGGTTCAAGAGGGAGTCTACCCACGAAACAAATAAAGATAAGTATTCAATTGTCATTTCATGATATTGTTTGTTATGCATTTGTTTATATTCAGTTGATGTATTAGCATTAATGATAGTATACTATTAATATGCATGTGATGGGTAAGTATCTCATGGTGCTATACAACTCTTCGTTGCTACTTATCTAGAATGAAACCTCTTTGCTGACATATTGGATTAGCGCACAATCTCAATGATGTCATGGTAGAGATGGAAGGCATCGAGAAAGTTTCCATGAGATATGGATGAATGTTGTATTGCTTAAAATAGTTGCATGTTTATATCTTTATGCATAAGAACTTCCATTATGAATATGCCTTATGAAATGTTTCTAACCATACAACTAATGCATTTGACTTGTAGGAAAAATTGTGTACAATCACCTACAAGAAAAGAAGGATGAGACTTCTTCTGAAGAACAAGTGATGACAGTTCGAGAAATAATCCAAGAATGAATAATAATATGATGAATGCAGTTATGTGACACTATTGATCGACATCATTGATGCAGAGCCTTCCATCTATGAAGAAGTATCCAAGAAGAAAGGGAAGGGGAATACTAATTCAAGAAGAATGATGTCTAGGATGGAGTATCGAGACCTGAAGGGAAGTTCGTAGTTCCATCATGCAGTAGATGGAAACATTGTGGGATACAAGGCAAGATTGGTAGCATGAGGCTTCTCATGGAAAGAAGGCATAAACTACAAAGAGACATTTGTAGCCACTAGAAAGACACATGACAGGTAGAATCATGGGTGTAAATGAAAGAAGGCCTTGTACGAGCTGAGAAGGCACCCATGAGATAACACATACATGAGGAGCTTGAAGATCACTTAGAGTGATGAAGATCTTAACCTTTGCTACAAGGTTGAAGATGAAAGCCTATAGAGGATGACAAGCTCATAGATGGGTGCGAGGAGAACGTTTTCAAGATACATGATCTTGGTATCCAGTGACCCTAGATGGATACATAGAATATTAGTAGCATAGGAAGCTACTTGTCACTCCATTACAAAATGTTTCAATTCATAGAGTACGAAAGGAAGAGGGAGAATGATGCTCCACTTCAGAGGGAGTGACTGCAGAAGATCTTGAGGTTCGACATGATGCGAAAGGATGGACAAAGTACTGATGACTCTAGGATTTACTAAGAGTAAAGAAGATTCCAATCTTTACTTCAAGGTTGAAGGTGGAAGACCAGTGATGCTCCTGTTATATGTCGATCAATTGTTCCTGACAGAAAAGAGGAACTCATTAAAGTTGCAAGAAGGAGACTTGCTACTGAGCTCAAGATGAAGGACTTGGATATGATGCACTACTTTCTAGGCATGGAGGTGTGGCAGAGTACAGATGGAATCTCCTTGGGACAAGGGAAGTATGCAGTAAAGATCCTGAAGAGGTTCGGGATGATGGACTGCAATGCCATGACCATACCTATAGCATCGAGCCTAAAGCTACTGAGTGATGCTTCATTAGAGTCAGTTGATGCTATGATGTATCATCAGATGATTGGGTCCTTGATGTACCTGACGAATACGAGACCAGACACTTGCTTTGTTGTGAACAAATTGATGTCCTTGACAGATCCGACACATGTTCACCTGATGGTTGCAAATCATGCAGTGAGGTACCTAAAGCATACAGTTGACTATGGGCTCAAGTATGAGGCGAATCCGAATATTAACCTGGAAGGTTATGTTGATTCAGATTGGGCAGGTAGTGCCATTGATAGGAAGAGCACTTCGGGGTTCTGCTTTAGTATGGCATCAAGTTTGATCTATTGGTTTAGTAGGAAGAAATCCTGCGTGGCACTGAGTCTAGCTGAAGCAGAGTATGTCGTAGCTTGTTCGTCTAGTTTCGAGTTAGTGTGGCTGAGGAAGCTACTATCTGATTTGTTTGATCTCCAGTTGGGTGCTACTTGTATATATTGCGACAACCAGAGTTGTGTGAATTTGTTGAAGAACCCATTGTTCCATGACAAGTCGAAGCATACTGAGATCAAATATCACTATATCAGGGATATGGTGCAGAGAGGAGCATTGAAGCTCCAGTATGTTGCAACGGACGAGCAGATAGCTGAGATGTTGACTAAGCCATTGGCCAGAGTGAAGTTTGAGTACTTTAGGGAGAATCTTGGTGTTCTCCATATCGAGGTTCCTTGCAAGGGGAAGGGATGAATCCATGTGCCATTCTGACATGGTGGTAGGCTCGGCCTCCCATGGTCAGATGTAAGTGCAGAGCCTTTCTGACATGGTGGAAGGCTGGGCCTCCCATGGTTAGATATAAGTGTTGAGCCATACATGGTGGCATGATGGGCCTCTCATGGTTAGATGTAAGTGTAGATCCTTTCTGACTCGGTTAGATATAAGTGCAAAGCCTTTCTGACTGGGTCAGATATAAGTGCTGAGCCTTTCTGACATGGTGGCAGGCTGGGCCTCCCATGGTCAGATGTGAGTGTTGGGCCTTTCTGACATGGTGGTAGGTTGGGCCTCCCATGGTCATATGTGAGTGTTGGAAGTGCCTTTCTGACATGGTGGTGGATGTGTTCCTCCCATGTTCAGATGTAAGTGCTGGGAGGGCCTTTTTGATTGGGTCAGATATAAGTGCTAAAGAATCTAAAGACCTACCTGAAGGCTAGGCCTACAACCAATATGAAAAAGGGCTGGCTCTGTAGAACTTCCTGTGACGAGTAGAATTGAGAGATAGCACCAATTTATCAAGATAATGGAGCAATGATGATGATGATCCAATGATAATATAGCTTTGATGATGATCCATCCTTAATGATGATCTAGTGATGATCCAGCTTTGATGATGATCCAGTGATGATCCAGCTTTGACGATGATCCAAAGAAGAAGACTTGTGCTGATGAATTGTGTCAAGAGAATACCTTCCTAGTTAGGAGGGAGTGTTGATGTATTTGTAACTTCAGAATGTATTCACTTGTATATATTGTATTTCTTTGGTCCCCGATGCTCCTATCGAGATAATCACTTGTATTTCTTTGTACCCCGATGTTCCTATCGGGAGAATTACTAAAATTCATGAGGAAGTCCCCTCCGTTGTAAGTCAGGTCATTAGTACCCTAGTTGTGGTTACTTGAGCCTACATAACTGAGTAAAATAGTAAGTGAGTGAAAGAATATAAATAGAGAGTGAGCCTCTCTATTTGAAACACACATTCACTCAACTAGGGCACATGAGTGAGAGAGGAAGTACTGGCACAAGTGAGAGAGATCAACTATCAGAGATGATAATTTTCGGGTTTTTCTACTTCCATTGGTGCTCATTCTATCTCTGAGGAAGGTGTGGGGTTTTTCCTTTATGGTTTCCTCGAGGATAAATCTTTGTGTCTATTGTATCTTGTGATTGATTGATGTGCATGTTATTCTCTCAGATAAGATCCTAAGATCATATTTCTTAAATAATAAAACTATAACATGCTTAGATTAGTCGAACTTTACTAATCAAACTTGGGCATAACAAGCCAACCACTTACAAACGATCAAGGAGTACAATAAAAGAATACTAACAACTTTTCAAATGACACCAAGGCTTACATACATTCAAATAATTATGAACAACATCGTCAAAGATAAAGCAATCTTACAGTTAATACTAGTTAACACAAACTTTAGACAACTCACAAGTTAGGATAGGCTTTAGGTAACTTGCAAAACACTTCCAGTCAATCAAACACAATCACAGTAACCAATCAATTTGTCAAGGTTGTCAACATAAAACAAGAGAGGATAATCAATGTAAAAATAAAATAATATGCAGTCATAATTGTCCAACAAAGGGGTCAGGAGATAAAATTTGCAAGGATCTTACTTGACCCTTGATGCTTGTTTGAGAGCAGACTTATCAACTCAGAGATGTGTTTGATTTTTTTGACTGTACCTTCACAATACTCCTATGTGGATTAGATTTTCAACCCCTTGACTGTAAACAATCTTCAACTAACCTTTGGATGTCTTAGAATTGACTTTTGTGTACTCCAGGTGTTATGGCTCCTTGATGACATAGATTTCACTGTGGTCATTCTTTTGAAGTAGAGTCCAGTCCGCCTCTTAGATTCTTTTGCTTGGATGCTTGAATTAGTGGTCAATGATCTTCAACAATGTGCTTTAAAACGTCGACTGTCTCTAGATCTTAACATCACTTCGATTGCCACCTAAACTAGAGTTCAACTTTGACTACCTCATAACTTTGCAACTTTGGATGCTTGGAGACTGAGTAATTTTGGATGTCTTCAACCTACTATGCAAATTTGGAGGCCTTGAAGGATTCTACAAGATCGGGTTCCTGTAAGAGATCAGACCATTCTGAGCTTTGGCTAATTGAGATTCAAGAGAGATCAAACTTGCATGCCCCGTGAAGTATGTTGTAGCTACCCCAAAATATTTTCTACTAATACCTATGAGTGCCTCAGTAAATACCACCAAAAATCAGACCTCAAAACTTACATTTGGATGGTGGATAAAAGTTGTATTTATATTGTTTCAACGTCCGAGAAGAGTTTGTACTTGAAACTGGGATAGCTTCAAAAAATAAAATTTATTTTTTAATGCTTTGACTAAGCCAACCTCTCATTAAAAGGTGTAATATTTTGTTTAATAAACATTAATTCATAAGTTAATAATTCATTAATGTGCAAGGTCTTCATATTTTCAAGTGCCATGTGAGTGTGTGGGTTCAAGAGGCCCTAACCATGATACAAGTCCCACACCATAAGGGAGACAAAACCGAAGAATTCAAGGGTTTGAGGAAGAGTTACCAAACCATATTCTAGAGTACACAAGAAGACCAACAAGAAAGGATACAACCCCTTCAAGGCTTTAACAAGTGAAATTTAAATGACCACAGAATGGGTGATTTCCATTTGTCAAGGCCATTGGATTCACCATGAAATCAAGTGAGGGAACACAAGTGAGTTGTGTGAGGGTTTCAAATACAAAAATACCACATAACCACAACAAAATCAAGGAGGCACATCAAATATACCTCACAGGGGACCAAAAGACACTTTAAGGTGACTCTACCAAATCAATGGGTAACCAAGGGTTTTTCCATTGTCCCAAGGCCTCTAAGGGCTTCAAACTTGGGCTTGGACAACTACAAAAGGAATCCTTTGACTCTGACCAACAAAATTAAACCAGGGCTCCACAAAGGACACCAAGACCACTGCACCTAACATGAGTGGTCAGGGAAAACACAAAAGGTGTCTTGACCTATGACCGATGCATAAGGCCTTCACCAGGCATTGTTGGCATCAATGACAATTTAGTCAACATATGGTTCTCCCCTTTTGTCTTAAATTACAAAAATAATTTCATCCTAATCACTATCATGCCTACGAAACCAACTCTCTTTGGAAACTGCCACATTAACAACTAATTTATTGACACATGTGCTTAATCAATGTACAATGCTCCAATGACGTGCATCCATTATCCCATTCTCATGTTTGTAATGTGTTGATTGATTTGATCCCACCTACTTGAATAACTTTAATTGATTAACCCAACCAATTATTTAAAAGAAAAACTCTATGTATTGTGTTGGTCTTACTTGAGAGTCATATGGTCATTAACATATTCATTAATAACTTCATTCATCCTCCTCCTTGTTTGTCAATAAACTAATTATCGAAAATAACATGTTAATCTTGTTATCATTTACTCATCAATCACCTATCTAGTCGACCATTCCACTATTAGGATTAAATAATCCTCCCTTGTCCATATATAGTCTATTTGATTAGCTTGTCTAACTTAGGAGTCATTTGGATGAGTTTTGAGCCACTGGTGCCACTGGTGCCAATCCCTACATTCTTGGAGCCACTCTGAGTGACACCAACAGCCTCCATCAGGTGGTTGTGGTAGGTAGGTAGTTATGCTGAGTCAACCTCCAGTTACAATCAGTTAGATCACTCTCAGTTAGTCTAGCACCAGTTTTGCATGCATGCATGGGGAGTAGCTCCTTTTTCCACCTATCCGAGTTGTTAACTGATTGCAAACTAATTTAGACAAGAAGAGTTAGACTAGTTGCTCCCATGCAGTGATTTAGACACATTGAGTTAGCTAGTTAGTCAGCTTTAGTTGGTAGATTCAAATCTTATCCATATGATTCAAATTCTTCTTATTGTAACACCATTGTATTACTGTTGGAATGAATAGATATTAATGATGTAATTAACTGATCAATTCTTATCAAATTTGTCTTGCTCATTGTACATTGTTCTTGATATTCCACTACATAATTCTACTTCTCAATTGCTCTCATTTGCATGTAGATCAGTGGTTCACAAATTTAACATGGTATGAGATCCTTATTCAAGCTAGCAACAAGTCTTGTTCAATCTCCATTATACACCAGAAGCAACTGAGTTTCAACATAAATATTGGAATGATAGCCTTGATCCCTCTGGATTCTGTCCAGAGAACACTATCCAGGTGTGACGAACTCTGAGAAGGTGTACATGTCAAGGTGGAAAGGTTTGAAACTGACATGATAGCGAATTGAATTGTCTTTTGTAGTGTTATTTGCAGCTATTTATGTAGCTTCTTGAGGAATTGACTGTCCAACATACAGAAAGATGGATTCTTTAGCTCTTGTACCCCGAATCCTTACACCCTTCAAATACAATGATTGGAGGGAAGATATGGAGGTAGCCTTGCAAAATCTTGGTCTATTTAGGATGACAATGGGCAGAGAAACTAAGCCCCGACAGTATGTTGAGAAGAACAAATATTTGAATTGACTTGATGAGGCCTTTGACTTCATGTGCACTCATATCTCCTAGGATATTTTGTTCCACCTTGAGGGACTAAGGACTCCGAAGGAATATTGGGATAAGCTTGAATATTTGTTTGGAAAACAAGATGAGCTTTGAGGGCATATTTTGGAGAATGAGCTCATTGCTCTACAACCCATCAGTTTCGAATCTATTCAACAATTCTTCACAAAATACAAGTCACTAGTATTGCAATGCAAATAATGCGGATTAGAGAGGAAAGATGAGAAACTTGTGCTGTTAGTAGTGAGAAAGATTGGATATGAGTACTCAATCTTTGTCTCTACATTCCATTCTGGAAGAGCTTCCATCCCTAATTGGAAGATGCCTTCTCTAGATGATTTTGCTGAGTCCTTAATACAAGAGCAAGATAATTTGGTTCAAATGGGACTGATTCAAACTTCCAAGAATTAAGATCTCTAGATGACAGATTCAAACAATGCACAAACAAGAGGGAAGGAGACCAAAACAATTGATTCTAAGCCAAAGGAGAATCAGAGATCTTCCGATGGAGCCTCGGGTTCCAAGAAAAAGAAGAATTTCGAGAAGACTAAGTGTCCATACTATATGAGAGGATTTCATCCAAAGAGCCACTGCATGAAGAAGACAGTTAACCAGCTGTCAACACTCCTTGAACATAACAATATTCCCCTCCCATAAGGAGCAAAGAAATATGATGCTGGAAAATTGACATAAGAACATGAGAAATGTCATGCCTTGAAGGCATGCCTCACTTAGTCGAAAGATTACTTGATAGATTCTGGAGCATCCAACCACATGGTTTCCTCCAGGGAATCCTTTACCACTCTCACTCTATCAGGAGGACCTAACATTCATATGGGAAATGAATCCTGAATCCCAGCTGATGGGAGAGGTTCTATTAAAATCCATCATGGTGAGTTCGAGAATTTACTCTATGTGCCCTCTCTTGCAACAAATATGTTGTATGTTTCTCAGATGACTCATACAGGATCTCCCAAGAGAGTTACGCTCGACTTTGACCTAGTAGAAATCACTGAAAAGTATAATGTAAATCTCATAGCGAAAGGGTTTTCTAACCATGCCTTAAAGGAATATGAGTTCTCCCATTTCCTTCCTACTTCACATCCAACAAATTTTTTGACTCATGCCAATAACACCAACAAGTTGTGGAATCAGATATTTGAGCATCTCAGTTTCAAATATCTCCAACAACTTCACAATGAAAAAATGGTTGAGGGATTTCCACTCATCCAAACATTAGATGGAGTATGTCCTGGTTGCTTTGTAGGTAAGTATCCAGAGAAGAGGTATGAAGTTGGGAAGGGAACTAGAGCTGTCTCTACACTTGATCTTATACACAGTGATGTTTCAGTACCAATGCCTACAACATCAAACAATGGTTCCAGGTATTTCCTTACTTTTATTGATGATTGTTCAGGGTTCTGTTGGGTATATTTTATAGAACAAAAATCATAGGTATTCAAAATTTTTAAAGTTTTTAAAGCCTTAATTGAAAATAGTTTCAGAAATAATATCAAGTCCATTAGATCATATAATGGAAGTGAATACATTAAAAGAGGCTTTCAGCAGTATTGTGAATCAGAGGGGATTCGAATGGAACACTTAGTTCCATACACACCACATCAGAATGGTGTGCCTGAAAGGAAAAATAGACTATTGAAGGAGATGACAACTTGTCTTCTCCAAGACAAGAATCTTCCTCCTTCTATTTGGGATGAAGCTATAAACTGTGCTTCATACATACATCATAGAGTGCCTTACAAATCGGTGATTGGGGCCACTCCTTTCAAAGCACTACATGGGCATAAGCCCGATGTCTCTCACTTGAGAGTCTTTGGTTCTAAAGCTTGGGATAGAATCCATATATACAAGAGAAATTCCTTCCAAGACCAGAGTAGCGAATGCATACTGCTGGGATATGTTGAGGATGAAAAAACATATAAATTGATGGAACTTGCAACTAGGAAGTGCTTCATAGAGCGTAGTGTTCAGTTTGAAGAAGATTAGTTGCTTGATACACCACAATCTGAATCTAAAGGAGGTATAAACACTCTTCCATTTCCATTTGATGATGGTATTTTGTCTTATGTTTCAGATTCAAATGAAGAGGAACAAGATCAACATGATCTTGATATTGAGGTTGTACCTCATTAGAATGAAGATCCAGATCCAACTCTGTTTCCAAATCAGTGGCCTAAGCCTAAATGGGCCCAAAATCTCATTGAAGCGGCTGGGGATGGTGCTGGGAATCCATAGAACAAAAGGAGAACACGGTGCAAGTATCAAAATGAACATGGTGCACTCTCTCACACAACTTCAGTATCTACAGAGTGGTGCAACAAACTTCCATGGAAATGCTAATTGATGATAGTGAATGAACAACAATTTGGCCCACTGAAGAACATAATTGATCATTCCATTCCTCCTCCAGAAATAAGAAACACAAAGAACATTCATTAGATCAGAAGAAAATTGAGAGGTTGACATGCACAGTCTTAGGATGTTGTTGCACAAAAGAACCAAGCTACTGCATTGCTGCTGCATAGTGCTACAAATTTTTACAAGTTATTACCCAAAGAGGAAAATTTTCTCTTAAGTATAGCTAATTTTCCTGATTCACTTCTTATTTTGAGGGGGAGGTTTCCCATGAGGTTTTCCCCATTTTCCTTAGTTTATTAAGCATTTTTTATTTTTCATTAGATTGCATAGGTGACTTTTGGCCTAGTTTCCAGGGCCCAAAGTTGTCCAAGTTAGGATTAAGGGGGGGGGGGGGTGTTAAGGCTATTTAATCCTCCCTTGTCCATATATAGTCTATCTTATCATCTTTCCTAAATTAGGAGTCATTTGGATGAGTTTGGTGCCATTGGTGTCATCGGTGCCATTTGGTGCCACTGATGCCAATCCCTACATTCTAGGAGCCACTCTATGTGCCACCAGCAACCTCCATCAGTTGGTTGTGGTAGGTAGGAAGTTATGTTGAGTCAACCTCTAGTTACAATCCATTAGATCACTCTTACAATCCATCAGATCACTCTCAGTTATTCTAGTGCCATTTTTGCATGCATGCATGGGGAATGGTGTCTTTTTCCACCTACCCCAGTTGTTAACTGATTGTAAGATGATTTATACATTAGGAGTTAGACTAGATGATCCCATGCAGTGATTTAGACTCTCCGAGTTAAACATCCAGTCAGGTTTAGTTGGTAGATTCGAATCTTATCCACATGATTCGAATTCTTCTTATTGTATCTCCATTCTATTACTGTTGGAATGAATAGAGATTAACATTGTAATTAACTGATCAATTCTTATCAAATTTGTCTCAAATTTGTCTTGTTCAGTATACAATGTTCTTGATATTCCACTTCATAATTCTACTTCTCAATTCCTCTCATTTTCCTGTAGATCAATGGTTCACAAATTTAAAATGCACCACCATCTTAGCTGACTACCAATTGAGGTAGAAAATTGAAAGTCAACTTCTTAAGGACATGCCATAATCCATTTAAACTCATTCAAATGATACCCACCTACACAAAAGAATATGTGTGAATATCTAAATGGTCTACATGGTTTGTAGGTTATGAATGGTGTCCTGGACTAAAATGCGTGGATCATATCTCAGTTGTCAATACTTTGATCTACTAGTCCATCTATTGATGGAAACTTTGTTCCTTTGCCTCTATGCTCTCAAATTGAGAGCTAAAACCTAATTTTTTTGCAAAGTAATTTCATTTTATTGTATTGATCCTTATTGTTAGTGGCCCAATTGGGCATATAAAACATTGACAGACACAAAGTCAATTTAGGCAAAGTAATAACCACAAAAAGACAAAGCAATAGGCGTGAAATCACACTTACTTCTCATTGACTAATATACATATATACAATTAGAAGTGACAATTGGAGCTCAAATTACAAGTGGCCTCTTGGACTCCCGGGTGACTCTTCATCTCCCCTATGACTCGTCATTTCCTTTTCTCATGAAAAGGATGAATAATAATAATATAACAATATGGGAATATGCTAACCGAAAGGATTAAATTCCCAACAATTCCCCCCTTAATCCGAAGGGCGTATATGGTTTAAGAAGATAAGAGAGTTGAATAAAAGGCTCGACCAACCACTATTCCATGCAACTTAGTAGAATCCTGCACCATCTTCTACTAAATATAGGAGCTCTCTGAACGGGTGGTTTTGGCTTACCACCAATCAACATGGCTATCAAAAGCTGAAATATTCTACTATGTGGGTGGTTTAAGGCTGACCACCAACTCTCGAACTTGGTGTGGAGGCTCAGAGGTTCTTTTTAGGGTTAAATAATCCTCCCTTGTCCATATATAGTCTATTTGATCATATTTCCTAACTTAGGAGTCATTTGGATGAGTTTGGTGCCACTGGTACCACTAGTGCCATTGGTGCCACCGGTTCCAATCCCTACATTCTAGGAGCCACTCTAAGTTCCATCAGCAACATCCATTAGTTGGTTGTGGTAGGTAGGAATTTATGTCGAGTCAACCTCCAATTACAATGAGTTAGTTCACTCTCAGTTAGTCTAGTGCCAGTTTTGCATGAATCCATGGGGAGTGGCGCATTTTTCCACCTACCCTAGCTATCAACTGATTGTAAACTGATTTAAACATCAGGATTTAGACTAGTTTCTCCCAAGAAGTGATTTAAACACACCGAGTTAGCCAGTCAACTATGTTTAGTTGGTAGATTTGAATATTATCCACATGATTCGAATTCTCCTTATTGTAACACCATTGTATTACTGTTGGATTAATGAATATTAATGTTGCAATTTAATGATCAATTCTTATCGGATTTTTCTAAAATTTGTCTTGTTTAGTGTACATTGTTCTTGATATTCCACTGCACAATTCTACATCTCAATTGCTCTCATTAACCTATAGATCAATGGTTCACAAACTTAACATGGTATCATAGCCTTGTTCATGCTAGCATAAAGTCTTGTATGATCTCCATTGTACACTAGAAGTAGTTGAGTTTCCACATAAATCCTGGAATCATAGCATTGCTCCCTCTGGATTCTATCTAGAGAAGTCTATCCAGGTGTGACAAACTTTGAGAAAGTGTACATATCGAGGTGGAAAGGCTTGAAATTACATATTATTGCGAATTGTTTTTTTTTGGAGTGATATTTTGCATGTACAACTTCAATATGGATTCAAGATTATCAGTTCGCCTTCTCACTCCATTCACAAGATATTAAGAGTGGAAATTGAAGATGATTTCATCTCTAAATAGACAAGGTCTCTATGAGGTATCTATTAGACTTGGTAAGGAGTCTTATGAGTATGAGAAATGCTGGCTAAATGAATGTGATAGAGATTTTGGAACAATATGTCTGGCCTTCTCTCCAAGTTTGCACTACCTTATTTATTATGTTGAATACCCAAAGGATCTCTAGAAAGAATTGGATATAACATTTGGAAAGCACAATGAGGATCATTATAGAAATTTGGAGAGCACACCCACAACCACAAGAGTCACTTCTTCAAAATTCTCGACCTCTGTTCTCTCTAATGAAGTTGTTCAAGATGAAGAAGTAGCAGAATCTTCAACACAGTCATTTCGAATTGAAAAAAGTCTCCTTAGAGTGAATCCTTCTTCTAATTCTCAGGAAGTTTATGAGATATATGATATATCATCTTCTCATATAGCTGATCTAGAAGAAGACATTTGAACCTCTATTATTGAAGAAAAACTCTCCTTCCATTCTACTCAAGCATTCTCCAGTGATTCTTCTATTTTAAATTCTGTGCAGATTTTGCCAGTGATTGCTTCAAAAACTGAAGAGGAATTCAATTTCTCTCTCTCTAATATTACTGCTAGTGTGTAGAAAAGTAATGCTTTGGATGTTTTGGAAGAAATATCAGATTTTAAGAGTGGTCCATTCGCTCTCATTTATCTTGAGCTTCTAGAAAATTCCTACATGATTGCTTGCACCAATACTTAAAGTTTTGTTGAAGAAGGAGAAAATTGTGCATCTAGAATCTAAGTGGAGCACTTGGAACCTTTGTTCCACACTCTTGGATCTGATATGAACTTATTTGGATATAATATGACCTTATTTTGTTCGATTTTAAGCTTCAAGATCCTCCAGACATGCTTGTAGCTTTTCTCAAGTACCTCAAGTCTCTTTCAAAATTGATGTTGGGGATTCGATGTTAGTTTACTCTCATGAGTTTGTTGATATTAGATTTCATGAAGCATTAGATATTTTAGAAACTATATCAGATTATGAAGCTCAAGCATTCACTCTCCATGGTCCCATGACTTCTCTACCTTTCTACTTGATCACATGCTCATCTCCTCACAGTACTAGTAAAGATGGAGACATCATGCATTCGCTTGGACACTTGATCCTAACACTTGGAGATGATTTTACCTCACATGGTTCGATGTTAAAGGCAGAAACATATTAGTTGCTTGGGTTTACCTCACATGGTTCAAATTCTCAATCACTTTTTCTCTCTCATCAGTTGATCTTAGTTGCTCTACATGGGTCCAGTTTTCATCTTGCAGTTGCCTATGTTCCTGATTCAATTGAGCATATTCCTCTTCTTCCAAAAAAGAAAATTATTCCAAACATAATTATTTATATTGTAGAGGTTCACATGCATAGTCCCAGGATGCTGATGCACAAAAGAACCAATATTTTGTATTACTGCTCCATAGAGTTGCAGATTGCAGAAAAATTTCCTGATTCCTGCTTATTTTGGGGGGGGGGGGGGGTCCCATGAGGTTTTCCCCATTTTCCTTATTTTATCAAGAATTTTTTTTTCATTTATATTGTATGGGTGACTTTTGGCCTATTTTCCAAGGCTCAAGTTGTCCATAATTATGATTAAAGGGGGGTGCTAGGATTAAATACTCCTCCCTTGTCCATTTATAGTCTATTTGATAATGTTGCCTAGCTTAGGATTCATTTGGATGATTTTGGTGCCACCAGTGCCACTAGTGCCATTTGGTGCCACTGGTGCCAATCCCTACATTCTAGGATCCACTTTGAGTGCCACCAACAACCTCCATCAGTTGGTTGTGATAGGTGGGCAGTTATGCCGAGTTAGCCTCCAGTTACAATCAGTTAGATCACTCTCAGTTAGTCTAGCACCAGTTTTTCATGCATGCATGGGGAGTGGCACATTTTTCCACCTACCCCAGCTGTTAACTAATTGTAAACCGATTTACACATCATGAGTTAGACTAGTTGCTCCCATGCAGTTATTTAGACACACTAAGTTATCCAATCAGTCAGGTTTAGTTGGTAGATTCGAATCTTATCCTCATGATTCAAAATCTCCTTATTGTAACACCATTGTATTACTGTTGGATTAATGAAGATCAATGTTGTAATTTACTGATAAATTCTTATCAGATTTGTCTGGAATTTTTCTTGTTTAATGTACATTGTTCTTGATATTCCACTACATAATTCTACTTCTCAATTGCTCACATTTTCTTGTAGATCAATGGTTCACAAATTTAATAGTTCTGTTTGGAACCGTGGCATGAGGTTCAGAGGTTATCTAGTGCAAGAAATAAGAGGATGAATTTTCTGTTGAATAGGTGGTTTGAGGCTGACCATGAACCAGCTAGAGAGATGAAACATGAAGTGAATAGATTCGTCTTGCTAAACATTTCCATCTTAACAATATTTTTCCAAGTGAGTTAGGTAGAAGCTTGCACTTGCTTCTTATACATGAAGGTGGTCTCAATACTAGTGGTTTTAGGATGAATATCAACTCTGGAGCTTAGTCGAACATAGCTCTTCACATGATCACTTGGTCCGACTCACTTGATCTCGCTGACTTGTTACTAGTAGTTTTCATTTCCCCCTTGTCAAGAAAAATGTGAGGAGAGGCGATCCTCAAGGTGTCACAATTAGACACAAAACACATGAGAACTATGAAAGTGAGGAGAGTCTCAAGGTGTCACAACTAGACATAAAACACATGAGTACTCTCGAAATGGTTCTATTTTGTCTATGTGGTTATATCATTGAATCTGTCCTTTGAATCTATTTGTGGCTCAGGATCACTTGCTTTGGTTTACTTGAAGAAGACCATGGATTCTTGTTATGAGAAGAAAGATTTGAAACTTGAAGCATGAAACCCCCCTTGTCAGGTGCAAGAGGAGAAGTCTATCAGAAGAGTAAAATACACAGGTCTTCTTACAACTCCACCCATTACATACAACTCGACAAATTCAAACCTTAAAAGGTGAGGGGTGTCAATCAGAATAAAAAAAGCACCCATATTGTTAGGATATTTAGACACTTAGGAGTTAGTTAAGATCAAATTGTGTAATATATCCGTTAGGTAAAAGTGTGTTTCTTTAGTATGCATTAGTACGCATTTGTAAATATTCTAATCCGACGGTCACGATATGTTCTAGACATAGAGTGATACGACGATTCAACTTCTCTTAGATCATACCTACCATTGATCCGTGGCTTAACACTCGATTGGTCTATGATCTCTATTTAAAGAGCATATAGGGTCCTTGGCTAGTTGATCGATTATGAGAAGCTCATATGTAAATTTTTTTCTTTTGCATAATAAATTGCTCCAAGTAGCTATTTGGCTGGGGTCGTGGACTGTTTCCCTCTCAAGGGTTTTAAACACGTGACAAACATCGGTGTGTTGATCTGTGATCTATTTGTGTGAAGCGGTTGTTGAAGGTGTTCGGTATTTTGAGAGTAGCCAATGTACCCGAACATGGTATCAGAGCATGGAGTATAACACCAGAAGAAGCACGGAGTAAAATTAAACCAGATGTAAGTCACTTTCATGTGTTTGGTTGTGAAGCATGGGCTCACATTCCGGATGAAAAACGAAAAGCATTGTAGCCTAAAAGTGAAAAGTGCATATTTTTTGGATATTCTGAAGATGTAAAAGGTTATAGAATTCTTTAGCCACATTCTCATGATATAATCATTAGAAGAGATGTTAAATTTGATGAAAATCTCTTGGCCTGCGAGCTTAACTTGGCGGGGGTGCCATCTTTGGCCCGCGAGCCTAATTCGACGATTGTGCCTTCTTCTTCTTCTTATTCCAGCTTCCTTGACAAGTTTCCAACTCTAGTTTCTGATGATGACAGTGAGGATGAAAATCCACCTTCGCCTGCTCATGTTCCTCCAATTGCACTAGCACCAATACTTCCTCGATGGGTCCGTTGAATATGTGAAGCAGTTGGTGATCTTGCCGGTGATCCTAGAGATCAACGTCGAACACATTCTCAGTTTCAGTGAGCCTCTTCTCTTTTGGCTCAAGTTTCCCAAAATCATGATCCAGAAACTTTTGTAGAAGCTTCAGGAAATCCAGATTGGGATGCAGCTATGGATTAAGAATATCATTCATTAATGGTGAACGATACTTGGGATCTTGTTCCTCTTCCAAAAGGAAGAAAACTTGTCAGATGTAAATGGGTCGATAGAACTAAGTATGCATCAGATGGAAGTGTTGAAAGACTTAAGGCAAGGTTATGTTTTTAGTCTGGGATCTAGACCTGTCACTTGGGCTTGTAAGAAACAACAAGCTCTTGCTCTTTCTTCAGCAGAAGCAGAATATCGAGCCGTAGTTAATGCCAGTCAGGAAGCTTTATGGCTTCGACAGATCCTTTCAGAGTTTGGATTCAAGCAGCAGCAACCTACTCCACTTTGGTGTGACAATCAAAGTGCCATCAAGCTTGCCAAAGATCCAGTTCTACATCAGCATAGCAAACACATTGAGCTACACATGCACTTCATCAGAAATATTTTTCATGATCGTGTTATTGAAGTGCTCTATTTCCCTACAGATGATCAAGTTGCAGACATCTTCACCAGGTCTCTTATAGAAGTGAATTTTTCTAAACTTCGATCTATGTTAGGAGTTCAGGAATGTGTCCTTAAGGGGGGATAGGATCTAATTCCTCCTTCCTTCTCCTAATAGTGTCACTTTTGTAAATCCTTCAATCCTATCCCAAGTTGTTCTTAAGGGGGGATTTTAGGATATTTAGACACTTAGGATTTAGTTAAGATCAACTTGTGTAATATATCCATTAGGTAAAAGTGTGTTTCTTTAGTATGCATTAGTACGCATTTGTAAATATTCTAATCCGACGGTCACGATATGTTCTAGACATAGAGTGATCCGACGGTT
>LPNX011168170.1:151413-200471 GCA_001517045.1 Pseudotsuga menziesii
CTCGAACACATATACAATACACAATTCAAATTTTCCTTTTAATCATGATACTTACAAAACAAAAGCAAGTACCAAATAAAATACACAAGAACTTACAAGAAAACACAACTATAAGTTACATATATGCTGGTTGAATTGAAGAATCTGCTATACTTGAAATTATGTAGGCCTTGTTATGCAATTTTCTTCTATTGAAGCAACTGCACACTTACTAGTTTTAGATCTGCAATTTTCTTCATACTACCAGCAATAATATCTGCACAATTTGTACAATCACTCCTAAGCCTTATATGGAAGTCCAATGCTAACATTCAACAACCAAACAATGGTCCAATCATTTCTGCAACTTAATTTTGTAGCTGTATTAATTAATTCTATAGCACTATTACATTCAATTCTACAACACTATTTAATTATACAGCTATAGCAATAGGATGCAAATTCAGTACATTTAGTGAGCAATTTACAATTATTTCTGTAGTCTCAAATATTTTCAATGTTTCAATCATACAAGGCAACATAAATTCAAATTGTTGTAGCTGCATCTCAACACAACCCTTTAGAATGCAAATTCACTGCTTACAAAATACTTATTCACATAACTCCCTTCATGATCATACATAAGACTAGAATTGAATTCAACAATAAAGAAGAGAAAATCGAAGTATTAACTCCTTTACAACATGCAATCTATATGGTAGACTTGAGTACACCACCGTCTTCAAGTTTCCTAGGTTCAATGTAGCTCTTTGAGGCATATTGAAAGAGGCCTCCACCCTTCCACAGCTCTACAAGGTCATTCTCATTTTAACAGGATTAATGCTGAGGAACAACCAATAGTTCATCATTCCTGCAAAGAGACTTCAAAATATCAGTTACAAAATCATGGAGTCTTCACTTGCATTTCACACACCGGAGAGGAGAGCCCACGGATGAAGCACCAGTAGGCTGAGATTAGGCACTTACAACTTCATTTTGAGTCTTTTATCCAATAGACAAGTAGAATCTTGCAGAACCATAGCTTTGAACACTAGTGGAGACATCATCCAAAAACAAAAATGCAACAATAGAAAAGGAGATATCACAATTCACTATGACAATACTGCACCAAGAACACTGAATCACTGCTCCAAGAAAACATTTTAAAGCATCAATGAGAAACTTGTGTTGGAATTAAATTTTAGTGGTTTGGGTAAATGAACCCTCCACACTAGTTGGAGGACTGAGAATGATCATGTAGCAAGGGAGATTCCCCACACATCATGTACTTAGTGTAACTAGGAAATGGTACGTCTTACTCCAAGTAGGTGTAAAAACTCCACGACTGCAGGTGAGAGTGAGCTTCATGAATGCAAATAGAGATTGAGGTTGATATCCATGAGTGTAGAAAGTGAGCCTGATGCAAAACTCACACAAAGAGAGACCATCAGCTGGTACAACTGAAAGGTAGACGGATGTACCAACACCACACAAGTAAGCTTCGATGCTTCAATAGTCCAATGCTCGATACACTCCACTAAAAAAAACTCATGAGCATGCCTTCACAGGAATGAGCTTCACAGTCATCAATCTAGCTTCACTTATACAAATTACAGAGATTACAGACTAAACAACAAACAATAGTCAGCATTCATTAAAAGTGAAGGAGGATGGCAACTTCATAAGTATCCACAATTGGAGTTTCTTCAATACATCTCTCAAAAATGATCTTAATAAAACCACGACCTCTTCATTCTTGTTACAAAACACCCAATATGGACATCATGATCCTTAACACATGCAGGTAGATGCATTTAAATTCCCATATTTTTGCATTAGAGAGAAATTGATGGTTGGAACTTATAATAGAAACCTATGCATGAGGTGTCACTCACATAGTCTTTATCAAACAAGAAATGAATGTATACACAATTGAACCCACAAACTACCCATTGTTGTCTCTACACATGTGCAAATTTCCACACCACAAAATTCCATCAATAAATGAACTATTCTGGGTCTTGTTCACATCTACCATTGCTTGTCAACTTCCATTCCTTCCATGAAAACACATATGGATAATTGTAGCACAATAAGGTAATGAAGGGCCATTTAGAGAAGTGGATATTCGATATCTCTAAGAGGCAAAATAAATATCACATGATGAAGGTTGACGTTGAATCCTATGAAGACTATATTCAAATTAGTAGAACCCATGATGAACTATTTGCAAATGGTCTATCTATTCACTAGATGAGCAAGAATACTGGTAGCCAACAAATTCACTCATGGTATTTCTTCCCACACACAACTCGGTGATAAACTTGGAAAGGGAGAGTTCTCGCTCTTCATTGATGAAACCAACAACAAGTTTCACCTCTCCATCCATATTACCAAGTGTTATCGCTAATTCTCCTTATCCCCACACTCTCGTGTACCTTTATACTAAATCTTTATTACAATCTAATGCCGATCGACTCCATGGACAAGAAATTGTTCCTCATCTTGGGTCTACTAGGTCTAGAATAACCTTGGGTTGTATAGAACATTGGAGGAGAACTTGAGAGAGAGGACATCCAACTAGTCTTCAAAAATAGTTCGATCGAGCATCATCATATTCAACATCAATCACTCCGACACAAGTATCAATGAAACATCTAAAAATTATGGTTGAGTGAACTTGAATTAAACAACGCATTCAATGCATAGTCTTGGAATGGATCTCGAATGATATCTGTTAGGATTATAATTCTCTCTTGTCCAATTTGGTCAATTATGTCTAAATTAGGAGTCTTTCAATCTATATTTAGTCACTAGCATAATTGGGTCCACATGGCCTAATTGGGCCACATGTACCAGTTACTAGAGTGTGGGGAACACTAGTTGAGGATAACTTCCACTAACTGCACTTGCATGCATCATTTTAGGTTCCTCCTAGACCAATCCCTACAATTTAGGAGCCATTGGGAGTGCCAGAACCAACCTCCTTTAGTTGAGTTCAGTTAGTGACTAGTTAAGCCTAGTTAGTATTTAGTTACATTCAGTTACATCCAGTTAAATTTAGTTAGTGCCAGTCATTGATTTATTGCACGTGGGAAGGTGCTTTTCCTCACCTACCACATTTATTTAGACTAGTTAACTGATTCTAATTGAATGGTGCATGATTTAGATAACTGGAGCTAACTAGTTGGGCTCTGATAATGATTTAGACATGTCTAGTTATCTGTGCAGTTAGGTAGAGTCAATCAATTCAAATTCCTCTCTCATGCATTCAAATTGATTGGTTATTAATACAATTGTATTACATTGTAATTAACTATCCAATTACTTTTGATTAATGAAAGCATTACATAGCTGCAAGCCATTCTTTGCACTGTTTCATTCTTCAATTCAGAGTAAAATTATCTAATCTATTTTGTGAGTTGTGTGTTGATCCATAGATCTATGTGCTCAATTTTATATGGTATCATAGCCTTGGTAAGACAAGGCACTTCTCCTTCTACAGATCTCCTACAAGATCAAATTTCTTGAGCAAAATTGCTCCTTCCAGCTATGCACCAGAAGAGGCAAGTTTACCATAGAAATCCTAAGCAAAGGAATTGTTGATCAAGATTTCCTGATTAACTAATCTGGGTGTGATGAAAACTTGAAAAGTACAGCCTGTTTGACCTTACAGTGCCCCTTTTGTGTTTTTGCAGGTACAACTTCGAATGGATTCATCAGTTCCTCTTCTCACCCCATTCACAAGCTATTCAGAATGGAAGTTGAAGATGATTGTGTTATCTCCCAAAATAATTTATTTTGATAGTATGAAGAATTTAACTCATGCAATAAAGGATATGAATATAATTGATAGTTTGAAAGCCTTTGTTTTTTATTTGGATGAAAATTTCACAAGTTGTGGTTTTCGGTGGCTTAGGCAAGGACTATCATAGCTCATTAGCCATCGAAAATCTATGTTTCAGTGGCTAAATAGTTGAACGCGGGACAAAGGAAAACCATTGAAAGCATTCTAAGCAAGCAGAGTCAAAGTAACACTTTCGGTGGCTTAGGCAAGACTACAGAAACTCATTAGCCACCGAAAAGGGGTGCTTTTGGCAGACTAGAAATAGAGATAAAAGAGGTTTAAATCGCTGAAAGTGAGTGGCAAGAAACACTGGGAAAGGTACATTTGATGGCTTAGGTGAGGATCATAACATCTCATTAGCCATCGAAAAGCATTGTCTTCAATGGATTAGAAAGGGGTGCACCATATACACCCCCCAATACCATTAGAAACTTGGTGGACTCACTCAAAGACCCGGTAGAACCTAAAAGCTTACAAAGGTGTTTACTGCATTCCTTGCTCTTGTAATCAACTGTATATAGGTGAAATTGGTCGCTCCATGGAGACGAGACTCAAAGAACACAGCGCGGACCTTAGACATAATAGATACAAAAAGTCTGCTATTGCAGAACACGCGTTCATAACTGGTCATCACATTTGCCTTGAAAATGCTAAAGTCATAGCAAGGGAAGACAACCTAGTCAAACGGAAAATTAGGGAGAAAATCGAGATTAACCTTAATGAGAATTGCCTCAACAGAGATGATGGCGCCAAGATTAGTGATTCTTGGAAACCATTACTCCACTCCTTGCATACTATAGAAAACCAATTACATTGACTGGCCCCAGTGCTTTTTCCGCCTGTTGTCTTAAAGCTTTTCCTTCTTAGTTTTTGTTTTTTCCCCTTGGTTTTAGTGTGCCTTCCTGGTTAAGCCCTCCCTTAGGTTTCTTCCTCTCAAGTAAAGAACTTTAGTCCTTGAGTTGTTTCGTCCAAAAACCCCCTCTTCCTTAAAAAAGAAATTAAAAGTTAAGTTAAAAATTTAAAAATATTTTTAATATTTTTAAAATTTAACAATTTAAATATTTTAACAAAACTTAATAAAAAATCCATAAAATTTTTTTCCCTCACACTTTCATTTTTCCCCTAAAATTTCTCCCTTTTAATCCTTGGCAAACAAAACTTTAATTAACATTTAAACAACTTAATTAATTAGATCTATAATTAAAATTCTTAAAAAAATTATATTCTTTAATTAAAAATTAAAAACTTTATTTAAATTGATAATTTTCAATATTTGAACTTTAAAAATAAAATTAAAATAAAAGGTTCATTTAAATGACATGATAAATTATATTTATAGGATTATAAGTATAAATTATTATTGTAAAAATAAAAATAAAATTTGCCCTTGACCTTGCATAATAATTTTAACCTTTGCCCCCATTTGCCCTTATCTTTTTTAAAAAAAATTTAATTAAATTTTAAAAATAAAATTTTTTAAATACTTAACCCTTTAAATAAAATTTTTAAAAATTAAAATTTTTATTACCTTACCCTTTAATTAAAATTTTTTGTCACCTTATCTTAGTGACTAAGAACAAAGGTTGAATATTATTTACCTTTGGTTATTAAAAACCCTAAAACATTAAAAAACTTCTAAAATCAACTAACTCAAAAACTACTGCTATTAAACCTGAACCGACTTCTTCTAGGTTTTCGAAAGGTCGAGTATAAATATACCTTTTGGGCCAATTGCCTCTCACCATAAGCTTCTAGTTCTCCTGAGGATGATCCCAGAGTAGGGGTCGAAACGTCGAGATCTTCAACTCTCCAACGCAGCTTCCTTCTTTACAATGTTATATAGGTCAACTGACTTGATCCATATTATAAAACCCTAAAAACATTTTAAGTTACTAGGAATCCTCGAGCTACAACCTAGAGGAGTTTCCTGGAGTGATAACAAATTGACGCCATTGCCGGGGAGAGGAGACTGAAGCTCAGCTTCCCTGGGAGATGACATAGATCCTTGCTTTGATGATAGACAAATCTTGGACACTATTCTGGTTGTAATCATCTATCTGGCGACTCCATTGAAATAAGGTGGCTTCAAGAAGACCAAGTACCAGAGCAAACCCTAAAGGGTAACCAGCAACACCTGTTTCAGAGTCAAAAGAGATTCTGAGAGGAGCTAGGGTTTCACTAAGACAGATCTGCAGAGCTGCAAGGGGAGCTACATTAGGTATTTCCAGAGGTATTTCTGTTGTTATATCAAATAGACCCCCATTTCAATCTTTGTATGATGAAGCATCTAGTTCTCAGAAGTTTATAAGTAAATCAGAAAATTTTAGGGTTGAGGAATCTTCAAGCACTGCTGCTTGTGAAGATCTCATCCATGGTGACTCCATTGAAGAACTATGGCTTCATGAAGGGCTCATACTAGGGCCACCAACAACACTTGTTGCAGACATAGAGAAGATCATCAGAAAAGGAAAAGCTCTACAAAGGAAAATTTCCAGAGCAACAAGGACACCTAGATCAGATTTGTTGGTAGAGGGATAAGAAAACCTAGCCCTGCTGCTAGGGAAGATTTAAAAAGACTTCTATTTCCCTGATCCATTCGAATTTAATAAATCTCCATTGGGGAGGACCCAGTTGATAAAAGATGAAGAGGTCGAAGTCAAAATCCAGGTACAAGTTCACCAGTTTACTTTATGAACTGCTATTATTTTTTATCAGCTCCTTTATACTTTTCCCTTCACATGTTAAAAGAATTATCCTATGTTGTATATATTCTGAAGATTATCAGCCATCTTTTATAAATCCATCTATAGAAGAATATTTGCAGCCTGCTTCTATTGTAGAAGGTGAATCAGTCTTTGTGTCACAGCTCATTTATAAAAATGACCTATGTATCCAAATTCCTTCTAAATCTAATCAGCCATGTAATCTTGAAGAAACCAAAACTGATTCAAAACCTATGCAGAGCTCAAAACTTGTTTCCATAACCGTTGAACCTTGTCAGTAGATTGTTATCCCTCATGATCAGCCCACATCCTTTCAAATAAAAATCAGGATGAAGATGTTTAAGCGATTAAAACTTCCCTCTCGGCTTCATCCTTATCCTCTTGACTGTTATGATTATCTCCCTTGGTTTTCCAGAGAGAATCAAGCTTTAGCAGAAAGGCACTTGGAATCTTTTGAAGATTTTATTGACCATTTTTAGATTGTTCATGAGGATGTAATAATGAGATTTTTCTCTAAATCGTTAATTAGAGATGCTGCTATATGGTTCAAGAATTTAAGAGTTGACTCTATTGGCTCTTGGATAGAATTCACTGATGCATTTTTGAAGCATTGGGGTGAGATCAAATCTCTTGATTTGTATCTCGTTGATTTGGAGTTCTGACGCATTAGTGGTTTGAGGTTCTGATGTTTTAGTGTTTAGAGCTTCTGATTGCCGATGCTTAATTGTCCTAAAGTTAGTGGTTTGAATCACCGACACTACGACGATGTTCAGGTTTAAAGTTTCGATCCTTAGTGTTTAGAGCTTCTAATCGCAGATGCTTAACCGTCGCAACGTTAGTGGTTTGAATCACCGACACTATGATGACGTTTAGGTTTAAATTTTCGATCCTTAGTTTTCAGAGCTTCCGATCGCCGACGAGTTTTGAGTTGTTTGTTTGGCAGATTGAAAAAAATTTCTGACACGGTCAAGATCTGCCGAAAGCAGAGATTCAACACGGCGACGGGGTAACAATTCTGACAGTTTAAGCAAGAAAGATCACATTTAGTTAGCTACCAAAAGTTCCTCTTTTCAGCAGTTAAAAGTTCTAGTAGACTGGCTGCTTAACCACCCAAAGCGGGCAGAGGTTTAAAAGTGAGTTTTTGACAGACAGAACCAGATTTTGGTGACTGCAGATGGCTCAGGGATGTAAGTTAAAGATAAAAGGCATGGACAGAAGTATCCGAAAGGGTCTGTTTATATCTATTATGACAAAACAGTGCCATAAAGTCATCAACCCTAATTGTCAAGGAGAAATCAGTGGGTTAACTGACAGTGGACCAGCACCAGTGATCATTAGTAACTACTTCAGTTATTTAATGTTCAGTCAGTGAACTAAATCTTCACCATAGTTAGACAAATAGTTAGGTAGGGTTTGAAACCCTAATTTGGAAAAACTGTCACTTTTGAGTAGTTTTGTAAAAACAGATCGAAGTTTCAGGATCTGCACTTTTTGTAAAAAATGCTATAGAGCCTAAGATCAATTTTATAATGAAGGTTCAACTTCGGGGATTTATAAGCCTATAATGCTTTCAGCTTCTCATTTTACCCTTCATGAATATAAACTCTTTTGTTATGATCTGTTCAGCCGTCATCTCTTTCTTTACTGTACTTATGCCTGAATCTGTATTTAGGTCATTTTCAGATTGATTAATAGCTGATAGATGTCATCCTCTTGGTTTGTTAGTGCAATTTGATTTATAAGTTCCATCCTTATCATGATTTATCCATGTATATGCATATGTTTTGTATGTAAGTTTTCCATCATGATGAGTTCTTCATCCCTGCACCTTATTGTCAACTGCTGAGAAATCGTAACTAAAATCCTTGTAAATGAGTGAGTTATATGCATGTGTTGAGAGTGGAAAGGTTATATAGGTCAACTAACTTGATCCATATTAGAAAACCCTAAAAACATTTGAAGTTACTAGGCATCCTCGAGCTACAACCTAGAGGAGTTTCCTGGAGTGATAACAGATTGCATCTTTGAAGAGACGAGAACTCTATGAGGTGTCTATTGGAATTGAAAAAGAGTCTTATGAGAATGAGAATCACTAGCTAAATGACAGTGATGGAGCTTTTGGAGCAATAGGTCTGTCCTTTTCTCCTAGCTTGCGCTACCTCACTAAATATGTTGAATACCTAAAGGATCTCTGGACAAAATTGGACAGAACCTTTGGTAAGCATAATGAGGATCATAATAGCACTTTGGAGAGCACACCTAACACCACAAGAGTTCTTGATCCAAAATTATCGGCCTCTACTCTCTCTGATGAATTTGTTCAAGATGAAGAAGAAGCAGAATCTTCTACACAGCCAATTTGAATTGTAGAAAATCTCCTTGAAGTGACTCCTTCTCCCGATGCTCCAGAAGTTTATGAGATATCTGATATCTCATATTCTCATATGGCTGATACAGAATAAGACATTCAAATATCTGATATTGAATAAAAACACTGCTGCACTTCTATGGAAAC
This sequence comes from Pseudotsuga menziesii, assembly GCA_001517045.1. Lineage (NCBI taxonomy): Eukaryota > Viridiplantae > Streptophyta > Pinopsida > Pinales > Pinaceae > Pseudotsuga > Pseudotsuga menziesii. The sequence goes on from LPNX011168170.1 coordinate 160,478, forward strand.
ATTCTCCAGTGATTCTCCTTTAAATTATGTGCAAAATTTTCCAGTGATTGCTTCTGAAAGTGAAGAGGAATTTGATTTCTCTCCCTCTAATGTTGCTGCTGGTGTGTAGATAAGTAATACCTTGGATATTTTGGAAAAAATATCATATCGTAGGGGTGATCCATTTGCTCTCCATGACCTAGATATTCTAGCAAATTCCTACAAGATTGCATGCACCAATATTCAGAATTTTGAAGAAAGAGAAAACTGTGCATATACCGTCTCGGTGGACCATACTTTTGGATCTGATATGAAATTATTTGGATCTGATATTATCTTATTTGGTTCAAATTTTATATTCCAAGAGATTTCAGTCATGCTTGTAGCTACTCTCACCAATTTCAGTGTGAAAAATCAAGTACCACAAGTCTTCTTCAAATTTGTTGCTGGGGATTTGGTGTTAGTTTCCTCTTATGAGGTTTCTGATATTTTATTTTGTGAATAATTAGTTATTTATGAAGCTAAATCATACTATGGAGCTCAAGCATTCTCTCTCCACAATCCCAGGCCTTCTCTACCTTTGGTCACATGTGTATCTCCTCACAGAATTAGTAAAGAGGAAGACATTCTGCATCCGCCTGGACACTTGCTCCTAACACTTGGGACTGATTTTACCACTCATGGTTTGCTGTTAAAAGATGCAACATATCATTTTCTTGAGTTTTCCTCACATGTTTCGAATCCTTGAGCACTTTTTCTCTCTTATCAGTTGATTTTAGTTGGTCTACATGGGTCCAATTTTCATCCAGCAACTGTCTATGTTCCTGATTCGGTTGAGCACATTATTCTTCTTCCAAAGAGGAATATTCCTCCATACAAAATCATTTATTTTGGATGGACAAGTTCACATGCCAGGCCCCAAGATACCTGTGTACAGAAGAACAAGATTGATCCTGATTCTACCTGCTTAGTTTGAAGGGGCTTTTTTCCCATGTGGTTTTTCCCCGTTTCCTTGTATTAATCAATTACTTTTCTTTAGCTGTAATGGGTGAGATATGGTCTTAGTTACCAAGGCCCACAAATTTTCCAAGTTATAATTCATGGGGGGTGTTAGGATTATAATCCTCCCTTGTCCAATTTGGTCAATTATGTCTAAATTAGGAGTCTTTCAGTCTATATTTAGTCACTAGCATCATTGGGTCCACATGGCCTAATTGGGCCACATGTACCAGTTACTAGAGTGCGGGGAAGGCTAGTTGAGGATAAATTCCACTGACTGCACTTGCATTCATTAGTTTAGGTGAATCCTAGACCAATCCCTACAATTTAAGAGCCATTGGGAGTGCTAGAACCAACCTCCTTCAGTTGAGTTCAGTTAGTGACTAGTTAAGCCTAGTTAGGAATCAGTTACATTTAGTTACATTCAGTTAGCGCCAGCCATTGATTGATTGCATGTGGGAATGCACTTTTCCTCACCTACCACATTCAGTTAGACTAGTTAACTGATTCTAACTGACTGGTGCACTGATTTAGACAACTGGAGCTAACTAGTTGGGCTCAGATAGTGATTTAGACATGTCTAGTTATCCATGCAGTTAGGTAGAGTCAATCAATTTGAATTCCTCTCTCACGCATTCGAATTGACTGGTTATTAATACCAGTGTATTACATTGTAATTAACTATCCAATTACTTTTGATTAATGAAAGCATTACATAGTTGCAAGCCATTCTTTTCATTGTTTCATTTTTCAATTCTGAATAAAATTGTCTAATCTATTTTGTGAGTTGTGTGTTGATCCATAGATCTACGTGCTCAATTTTATAATACCATGACTACTCTTGTTGTAAAGGAAATTTTCCTATGGCTAGGGTTTAAGAGGCCATAAACATACTGGGGTTAAAAGGTGGATGCATATAGTTCAACAAGTAAATATAAGCAAGCTTTAGAGATAAGAAAGGTCCAAACCTGATAAACGGAAGGCTGATCCAAGCTTTCTCTAGCCCTTCTCCTGCTCATCTTCCCCATGAGACCTGCAAAACAAATTATACCTTCCTCAAACCAAATAGACTATATGAAAAGAGATTATATTCAATGAAATATGAAAACATAATCTGATAAATAAAATCATACAATCACAATCAGAGATTCAATATACAAGACACATTGATTTGGGAAGAAGAAGGACATCACATCTTTATTAATCTTGAAAACAAGTACAAATATACCTTCTCTTCAAGTTCAGCACCTCACGAAACCTTGATCTAGTTTTTCCACTTCTCTTCTCCAAGGAACTCAACCTCCAAGCTTTGCAACACAAGGAGATGATCACTAGGGCAAAGGTGTGGGAAAAGAGAGCTCCAATTCCTCCAGCATGACAATGCAAAAGTTCAATTCTCTTCTCATGGACCTCCCTACCTCTATTTATATGATTTATGAAGATTTAGGGTCAAATACAAAGTAGTTAAAACTGAAGGAGTCAGTTGCATAACTACCCAAACTACTCGAATTTCGAAAAATGTATTTTTTTGACATTTTTAGGAGGAATACGCGGGTTGTAGAGACATCAGTCGCGTATGCAGGATGTATACATTGGTTGAAATGAAAAAATTCACATATTTAAGGTGTACATGAGTATTATATATAGCAAGTCCCGTACCATATGCGGGTTTCCTTAAGGAAACTCGCGTATACATCAAAAAATATCATTTTAAGGGTACTTATAGGCATTTTCAGACTTAGGTGTATTCTGAAAAGGTTTAGCTAACTAAAATATATTTCCAATGGTGTAGAGATGAGGTCAAACAAAGTTACAAAACTCAAGATATGGGTCCTCCAAGTTAGGTGTTTTTTCAGTGACTTTCATGAAGTGTCGACATGCAACGAAATCATGGGAAAGTGGTCACAGGAAGAGATGTATCATTTTGAGCTATAAAATATGCCCCCTAATGTATGAGGTTAGAGGGGAAGATGATAGATGAAATAAATTATAAAGGAAACAACTGAGTATGGAGAGAGCACAGAATCCAAGATCAAAAGGCTCGAACAAAGGTACCTGAAAGAGAGGTAAATGTCAGAAAAAACTGATCTCTAGGACATACAAGTCCATATACAAATCATCACCATAAAGATACAGGCGGATCCAACATATGTATAACTGATGAAACTATCATGGTCGCTCAATATGAAAAAAAGGCGCCATATCAAATCTAAAGGAGTCATCACCACAAATGAACAAGGTGGATCCATGCTCAACAATCGATCATAACCATAAGAATACAAGGTGGATCTATGTCTCAGCAAAATGTCATATAAAATGTAACAAGGTCTTGTGCAGCTTGGGCAATAGAAAAAGATGATGATGCTACTGTTGGCCCAAGGTCTTCAATCCAAACCACCCAAAAGGTACGAATCCTAACCATGCGAATAAAGGAGCTGAAGTCGAAGATGGAGGAAACCATTTGATTACCAGTCAATGATGAGAAATGTTAAAAAACATGAGGGAAACCACCATTAATGAAAATCATACCCAAGGTACCTAGTACATTCTAACAAGTGTGAATACAAGGACTTGAAGTCGAACACTTGAAGAATCCATCGAGTAGGAGATATTAAGGTATTCCCACTATCCAATAGTGAGGGAAATTACCACTGATGATTGCAATCCCCAGGGTACTGTGATAAAACTCTAAATCTCATCCCCAGAGCAAGATGTGTTGTAGTTGATAGGAAGAGATCCATTGGAAGGAAGGCATTAAGGCATCCTTCATCATCCAACATGAGGTAAGTAACAGACTAATTGGATTTGGAACTGGTACTAAATTTCATGACAAGAACCGACGAAGACATGATGTAATGAACTGATACCAGGGAATGCATAACACAAAAGGTCAAGGAAACTGTAGAATGGCTGACAAATGTTTAATCCTTGAACAGTGAGCACGACACAAAAGTGACTTAGGTAGCTTTTGACACAAAAGGACCAAATGACACAAATCTGCAATGTAGGAGACATTGACAGATTCCCCATATAATTGGAAAAGAGACCAACTGGAGGAGTAAGAAACTTTGTATCAGGATAAGGTCAAAATACTAGGACCCAACTGTTGATAGACTCAGAACTGGTGCTTTGTTCAAGGAAACAAGACTTGCTACCATGATGTAAAATACATGTGAACGAACTTCCCTTCCCCTCTTTCTTGTAAAGGTTTAACGAGTCCAAGAAAGCAAACTCGGGACCTTCTTCATTTTTGGAAATCTCAAAGAAGAGACAGAAGAATGCTTGATAAAGCAGTGATTTGTGGATTTTATGAGATCGAACTAGTACATGCTCGTCAGTGTTTTCATAGTTTAGAGAGTCTAAAAACTCCAAAGAAGACTCCAGGGGGGAAAATTTTTCGTCCAATTTAGTCTCCTAAGGTCGGAGAAGTATAAAACACACCATAGAAGAACTCTCTTAGCTTTTGAAGAAGTGAGGCACTCCTTTTTTGTACTTAGTCAAGGAGGTCTGAAAAAGGTTAAATTACAACCTACCCAACGCTCCTTCAAAAGAAGCATATAGCCTGAGTTTAACGAGTGTGAAGGAAGGCAAGATCACTAGGAAAGATCCATTTGATTATGAGAAATGGGGCTTATAACAGTAAACTCGATGCTTTGTTCTTTAGGGTTTAACGAGCATGACAAAGACACAAAGTACACTCAGAATATTTTTCATGTTTTGGTCCAGAGCATGAAAAAGAGAAAACTAAGCTCATACCAGGGGTTCCTTTTCCATAATTTTAGTCCCTTAGGTCCGTAAAAGCGATAAACCTATACCTGAGAATACTCTTCTCAATTCCAAAGAAAAGAGAGTGTTCCTTTCTCGTATTATTCACATGGTCCGAGAAAGTGATAACCTACCACCAATCTGGATGCCCATTCACATATTCTTAACTTACCTGAATGGGCAAGTTTACTTGCTAGTCAAGTCTATTTTGAGGAGTCAGACTTGGGCCTAAAGAAACTCAATATATTTTTCGTGAAGTTTGAACGAGTCCTGAAAAGTCAACTCACGACCTCCTTACTGTTTTTAATCAGCTCGAAGGAGAGCAGAAAGAATGCTCTAAATGCAAGGAGATGAGTGTAACAGGAAAGAGAAACTAGTTCCAAGCATGAGGAACAAACCTATCCATAATGCAAGGAACATGAGCAGGATAAAAACACTTGGGGAACGTCTCCTCACGGTAAAAGGTGTCAAGTTTCAAAGGAAAAATGATACAAGGCTTAGCAATGATGAGAACAAAGATGAGGGATTATACAACGACCTAAAAGCGTGGGAGCCGACATCAGGCTCATAAGTGTGAGCAGGTCACATGAAAATGTAGTTACAACTTGAACAACAAGGCGAGGCCACTAAACAGTTGTGAATCCAACTACAAATCCTGTCTCCAAGAAACAACAACATTAGAATCACATTCAGAAGAAAAGATTCGATGCAGGTCACTTTGGTAGAAACACATGTGACTTTTCTATCTTCTACAAAAGGTGAAGTTATGGAAGAATCAACCGAAGAAGATTCTATAGCACCAAGGATCGAGGGTTTATAATCAGTAAGATTAACCTTAGAAAGAGAGCAAAAATCAATAAGGGAGATAGAGTCTGCAGGAACAAACTCAGTATGACAGGAGTTGAAAAATTCATAAGAAAAATCAAACTCATTAGGTTAATTGACTTGCTGTTCGCAGGAAGAGTGCAAAGACACAAAAATACCAACATAAGAAGACCGATCCATGAGAAGATCAAGATTACTAGGAAAATCAAGGTTAGACTTAGTCACAATTGAACCAACATCCAATAGAAGGTCAGACTGTATCAAAGACTCTAGGAAGACTTCATCCGAAGGAAGGAGATCATCCAAGATATGACACATGTCTAAAATTTCAAATGGATCAACAGAGTGGAGAGTAGGCTCCATGGTCTGTATAGGATGACTCACCTGGTCAACTACTGGGACCAAGTCCCGAGAAGGTAAGCATGAAAACAGAGGCTGCTTCTCAGTAGCAATTGAACGCAAAGGACATGAGGCCACATAGCTCACATGTGGGGGGGTAGTGTCTATAGAAACACTAGCAATCAATAAAGGAAATACCTGGTCTCTAGTTGGGTTAGGAGAAGGATAAAGAAAATCCAACTAATCAATAGTGAGAATTTCTTTGCCATGATTAAAGTGCACCACATGAAAGAATGCTGACACCACAGCTTGCATGGCATAGACATAATCACGTCCAAGGAGCATATTAAAGTCCAAGGGGTCTTCTATCACCATGAAATCAACTAAGACAGTCTTCCCACCCAAAGTAACAGGTGTTTGAGAAATAATTCCCAAGGATATACAAGTTCTTCTATCAAACGCCAGTAACTGACTAGCAGTTGACACAAGGCTGGGAGATCCCATGCCTCGCTAAGCGTGAGCATACAAGATACTAACTAAGGCTCCTTCATCAACAATATAAAGAGCAAGCGTGTATGGTTCAACTTTGACCTTTATCTCGAAAGGTGCATTAGAAGGAAGGTGCGGATCAACTAGGCTATCCCAATCAAAGGAAGCAATCCAAGAGCTTGGTGGGGGTTGATCCGAAGTGAGTTCAGTGCCCCCTTGTTCAGTAAGTTCTAAAATGGCAGTGAAGAAAATGTTACTAGCAGACACTTCACTCTCCAAAGGAAGAGTGGGATTGATCGACAATGGAACCGATTCAACCGCTTCATGAAATTCACTCTTTGAAGGGAGAGTGGGATTGAACAAATGTGGAATTGGTTCAATCACATCAAGATCACTCTCCGAAAGAAGAGTGGGATCGACCAAAGTTGAGATTAGTTTGACCTCTTGATCAACCAAAGGTTGAGTAGGTTGTTGAGAAACTATAGGTTATTCAGGAGAAGGAAATTCTTGAGTCTTGGACCACACTATTCACACCTCTGCAATAGTAGGGAACTGGATAGTAAGATGATCTCCCTCACATAAATTACAAGGGAACTTAATTTTGCACTTCAAACGACTAGTTTTCTCAATGGTATCAACATGACTAGCAGTGGCTGACTGTTTGCTCTCAGCATGACCTACAGAGGCTGAGGGTTTGCCCACAGCATGACCACTAGAGGCTGGGTGACTGGGTCCATCCTGACTAAGAGAGGCTGGTTGTTGAAAAGCTTTAGAATGTTCAAAAATAGGATGACCATGAAACCAAACTCTTCGCACCTCCCCGATGGAAGGACATTTATAAGTAAGGTGGTCTCCCTCACAAAGCTTAGAAGGAAACTTGGGCTTGTGTTTTGAACAGGAAGTCTTTTCAACAATGTCAACATGACTTGCAGTGGCTGACAGATTGTCTCCAGCATGAACCATAGAGGCTGAAAGACCGCCCCCAGCATGACTTGTAGAGGCTGAGAGACTGGGTCCAACATGACTTGTAGAGGTTGGACGAGTACCACCAGCATGAACAACAGAGGCTGAATCGTTAGGATCAACATGCTTTGCAGCAATTGAGTGTGTGCCCCCAACATGAACTTTAGAGGTTGGGTGGATGGATCCAACATGACTTGTAGAGGTTGGATGGGGAGGTTCAACTTGAAGATCAGAGGTTGAACGGGTTCCCTCAGCATGAACCACAGAGACTGAGTGACTGGATCCAACATGACCTAGAAAATTTGGAAGGATCCTACCAGCATGTTGAACAGAGGCTAGATGGTGAAGATTAACTTGACTTGTAGAGGTTGAGTTCTTAGATCCAACATGACTTGCAGAGGTTGGATAGGTTCCCCTAGCATGAACTGCAGAGGTTGGGTGGGAGGTTCAACTTGACTTGTAGAGGTTGAACGAATACCCCCTTTGTTATGTGCCTTCTTCCTATTCCTCCTTCTTTTACTCCTTTTAGACTGTCAGTTACTAGTATCAGTACTTTCACCGCATGAGGTATAAGTAGGAGAATCAACTACAGGTGAAGGGGAAGCAGTGTTTTGATGCCCTTGATATAAGGATCTTAGTTGAGAAGCATCAAGATCATTCAGGACAGTTGGAGTGGAAAACAACCACACCGGTAGCCCTAGGACGAATCTAGGTAGATTCAAGGTGGCCATCAAGGGTACACCAACATTCCCCATGAGAGGAATAGTACAAGGAGTTCCCAGCATGGGGATCTCTTGGTTGCTGTTCAAAGGAGTGCTAGCCATAATTTCAAACAACAAGACAAAGTCTGAGGTTGACAGGAAACCACAAGTACAAAGCATACACCTAAAGGAAAACTAAGTATAGACAAACCACACAACACTCACTAAAAATTCCTAAATTCAAATCGACAAACAGGTATTAGATACGCTTTCCGAAAGAAAGCTGAGAGATAGTTACTTGGCATCCCTGTAGATGTTCTTAGGCACAGGTGGAGGAATCACCCACCGCCCTTCCACACCTTCTACTGAGGTTACCTTCCAAGCCCGTCCAAGGTCAACCATAAATAGCCTTCCGGTGTACCTGTGTATGAACCCTAGATGTCAAAAAGACTAAAGGATACCTTAACTATATTGATAGTATGGGGGGACAGTCGCAAGCATGGTTCGTATGCATGGGAAGGGTAGCAAATACCGAAACCCTGTCTAAGACAGAATCCCCAAATGTGCAAAAACCTTGGTCTATGCTTTGACAAGGAATCAGAGGGTTATCTCCTCAGTCCAAGCCTCCATGCAGCCTCGTGCTTAACTCCTGTTTGAGAAGAGCTTCCTAGATACAGTCAACATATAAAAGGGTTTAACTATTGATTAGCCAACCATGTCTGAATTTAAAAACTTGTGGGGAGTTTAAACTCCCTACCCCACAAGTCTATCCTGAAGTAGTTGGTGTATGAGCCTATAAAATAAAACTTACTAATAATTTTTAAATTATATCATTTATTTTAAGGGTTGTTTTTAGTCAGAGGGTAAATGGCGTGAAACTTATGTGGTATTTTGACTCAAAGTTGAAACAAAATGACTAAACAAAGAGAACTGAAATGCAAAAAAGCAATAACTATTCTCTTTCTTTCTTCAAATAGAAACTTGAAAGCCACAAAAGAACAAATTCAAGTTTTTTTTTTTTCAAAAACATTGATATGCATGCAATCTAGACTAAAATCCTAATCTACGTGCATATAAATCAAACATGTGTTTTTTATTTTTCTTTTATAAATTCAAAAGAAAAACAACCTATCAACTAATGCAAGCAAGTAATGTAAGCAAAGTAAATAGACAACTACTCTAGACACCACAAACAAGCCCTAGGTTTCCATAAAGTTGGATATAACCTCTCTTGAAAGGAAGGCTCACAAAGGTAAACAAACCAACAACTTTGGAATGAAGAGAACGAGCAATAAGAATGGCATAAACAAAGGTCAAGAAGTCCCAAGAATCAATCTAAACCTGCAAACAGAGGCTGCTCAGTACCTTGTCCAACAAGGTCAAGCCAAAGTAGGAAGTGTAGTGGAAGGCAGAAAAAAAACAAGTTCAAAGACTTGGAAGAGACTTACAAGATAGAAAAAGAGCACCTAAAAGAGATAAGAAAACCTCTCAGGAGTCATGCACATGTAGAGGACCCTTGAAGACCCTACAAATAGCCCTCAAATCACCCAAAAACCCTAAAAAATGATGAAAAAACACAAATTCAGGTGCATACGTGGGTTGCCTTAAGGTAGGTCACGTATGACACGCAGGTTGAAAATAGTTCAAGTCACGTATATAACACAGACACGTGACTATTTAGCCTGAAATTCATGTATGGATGACAAAAATCACAAAAAGGGTAAAAACCTGACCTAGGAAGGCATGAAAGGTATTCCAACAGACTCAAAAAGTGTTCCTAACTTGTAAGAAGGACTTGAAACGTTACAAAGGGCTGAAAGAAATACAAAGAAACCCCAAACAAACAAGGCTCTCCCCAACGGAGTGGTTAGTTTCGTTGTAAAGGAAAGTTTCCTATGGCTAGGTTTTAAGAGGCCATCAACATACTGGGGTTGAAAGGTGGATGCATATAGTTCAGTAAGTAAATATAAGTACGATTTAGAGATAAGAAAGGTCCACACTTGATAAAGTGAAAGCTGGTCCAAGATTTCTCTAGCCCTTCTCCTGCTCCTCTTCCCCAAGAGACCTGGAAAACAAGTTATACCTTCCTCAAACCAAATAGACTATATGAAAAGAGATTATATTCAATGAAACATGAAAACATCATCTGATAAATAACATCATACAAGCACAATCAGAGATTCAATATACAAGACACATTGATTTGGGAAGAAGAAGGACATCACATCTTTATTAATCTTGAAAACAAGTACAAGTATACCTTCTCTTCAAGTTCGATGCCTCATGAAACCTTCATTTGGTTCTGTTGCTTCTCTTCTCCAAGGAACTCAGCCTCCAAGCTCTGCAACACAAGGAGATGATCACTAGGGAAAAGGTGTGGGCAAAGAGAGCTCCAATTCCTCCAGCATGACAATGCAAAAGTTCAAGTCTCTTCTCATGGACCTCCCTACCTCTATTTATATGCTTTATGAAGAGTTAGGGTCGAAGACAAAGCAGTTACAACTGAAGGAGTTAGTTGCATAACTACCCAAACTACCCGAATTTCGAAAACTGTATTTTTTTTACATTTTTAGGAGGAATACGTGGGTTGTAGAGACATCAGTCGCGTATGCAGGAGGTATATGTGGGTTTCAATGTAAAAAGTCTTGTATTTAAGGCATACGCAAGTATTATATATAGCAAGTCGTGTACGATAAGCGGGTTTCCTTAAGGAAACTCGCATATACATCAAAACGTCTCATTTTAAGGGTACTTTTTGGCATTTTCAGACTTTAGTGTCTTCTGGAAATTTTTAGCTAACTGAAATATATTTCCAACAGTGTAGAGATTTGGCCAAAAAGAGTTAGATAACACAATATATGGGTCCTCCAAGTTAGGTGTTTTTTCAGTGACTTTCATGAAGTGTCGTCATGGAAGCGTTGACATGCAACGAAATGATGGTAAAGTTGTCACAGGCAGAGATTTGTCATTTTGAGCTATAACACCTCTTAATGGCATGTAGCTTCAATAGGTAGAAATAACATTGTTAGTTTTTACAACTTTCACTTCAAACCTGAAATGACTAGAGAGAAGCTGACATTTAATTGTTATTTCTTTGAGAAAAGAAAAGAACAACAGTCTTGTTCCTCTTCATGCAATAGTTCCTATTCACGCTCTTACTAGTTATTTACTTGTTTGTTAATTGTGGCACACATTATCTTCCATGGTATCATGGTAATGTGATCCTACCAAATATATTCAACATTCAATAGTGTACACGTTCACTGCAAGGTAACGATACAATACTAGTCACCAAAAAAGCGTTCATGCTAACTTGGTTCACTAGGTATCCACTAGACTTCATGTTGGCTCTAAGGTAGCTCCAAGCTCTCCATCAAGTATCCATGTTTTTCCTTCACACTCTTCATGCAATATCCAACATTATTATTTAAAGTGAGCATGAACCCTTTCGATGCACTCTAGTATTTAAGAGAGAGGTCGCAAAAGTTCACACTCAGAGAGATGGAGAGAGCCCACAAGAGTGTTCATCACAAAGGAGAATTCCATCATGATAGAGAGGGAAATATATAGAGAAATTCACGGAAAATGTTCCAACGTTCAACAACCAAAACAAAATGTAGTAGGTTTGTCTTTGAGTGAGACACACCTATTCCATATCAAATATGCACAATTCTGATCAACACTAAATTCCTTTCAAGATTTCGATAAGTTACAATGAATTCTGCCTCCAGACATTTCTTACACTTCATGCAATTTTAGAGAATGATTATTGGTGGTGATAAGATTAACTTCCATGTAGTCATATCATGCACACTAGACATATCTCCATGGCTAATAGGTAGGAAACAACTTCAGAATCAGTGAAGAGGATGAAAAACATAATCACTATCTCTCAAAATAAACATAGGACACTCTTTCAAAATCTTGATGAGCAACATCAAAAGAGTGCACATAGTTTTTAAATAAATGCAAATAAATGCAGCTCCAGACTTGTACTCTCCATGTAGAGGCTCCAATGTATGTAGCTCCAACGTTCATAGTCAACATACAAAGCAACATTCATGATATACCAACATACTCTCGCTTCACCAACAACACACTCCAAAATTAGGGTTTGTAGGTCTAGTAAGCCTGCATAAATACCACATCATAAATGGATAAGAATTGTCAACTAATACAGGTAACATATAGCCAAAAACAATTTTCTAAGTAGGAAGAACTAGTGGAGGATAGTAATTGAAAGGAAATAATAAATATGTTAAATATAGAGCTAATAACTCCAGGATTGAGAATCGAGAAACAGATGGGAAATTTCTGATAAGGTGTAGAGGGCGAGTGTGAGCTCAACAAAGAATAAGTCAGGTTGAAAAGATAGAGGACAAACTAGGAATGTGGTAGAATGATGGGCCTAGGAAAATTCCTGTTCTCATACCACTGTTAGTATCCCAATTGTGCATATAAAACATTGGCAAACACAAATCCAATTTAGGAAAAGTAATAAACACACAAAGACAAAGAGATAAGCATGAAAGCACACTTACACCTTATTAACTAATGTACATATATACAATAAGAAGTGACCCTTGAAGTTCAAATTACAAGTTGCCTCTTGAACTCCTAGGTGACTCTTGGTCTCTCCTATGACTCATCATTTCTTTTTCTCATGAAAACGGTGATAATAATAATACAACAATATGGGAATATGGGAATATGCTAACCCAAAGGATTAGATTCCCAACACTTATGAATCACAATGATAGAATGTGATAACTTGGTAGCATTCTCCTCATTACAAGTGAGTTTAGAATAATACATTAGGGACACCCATAAATGAAGCACCTGCAAGTTATAAAACTCATCATTTAATTATTTCAATGGTAGTTTGTGGTTTAAACATACAAAAAATGCTTTTAAAATCACATCCTCATAGCTCTTATATTGGTTGTATGTCTTGTGATGTGAGAAAATATTTAACTAAAACCTCAACCAATATGAATCCATAGGATACCCTTCACATACTATAATGAACTGAAAATGTGTTGAAGGTGTTCCAAACGTCACACCTTCCACCTAAAGATAAACATAGTGAAACCCTTCTTTCACCTTCTTGTGATATTTTTGGTGTGGACAATTTAGACCATTGTAGCCCACCTTTTGATATGTTCCATTATGATCCATCCTTTAAAATCACTATGTATGTCTCTATTCAAGAAGTAGGTGTCAACATTTTTTTGCTTGTTAAAATCTCTAAATTTCAAGACAATCAGTACAATGAAACAAAAAAAAAAGTGTCAATCCTTGTGTTAAGATCAAAAGGTCTGAAAAGGTTGAGGATAACTTGGTTTAATTTATCCCATAAGGAGAGCTTACTCCCTTACCTTTTTTTTTATGTAATACATGTCTCAGGGAAACCCATTGGGCACTTCCCCTCATTTCAATCATGGTACCTAGGGAAAACAGTATTTTGCAAAATCTCAAGGATTTCTCCACTTAGGAATAAAGGCCATTATAACAATATGCCCATTAAGAACTCAACATGTCATTTTCAAGAATTGAACATAGGTGGGGAGGATAACACTCATTATCACAACCACCCGAGCTAGACCTATTTGACTAGGTTCCTCCTTTACCTAAGATCTAAACATCTTAATTTATTTATCCTTTACATGTATCTTAATTGATTGAATATTTTCCAATCTAAGATATTCAATAAGGGTTACCATGTATATTGGATTTTAGTGGAAATGATCCCTTGACTCATAATATTTAGATTTATTGTTTGATTGTATGTGTGTTTCCATGGATAGGTTTTGTTAAGTCATGAATTTGTTTTCTTCAGTCTTATATTTTGCTTGTGATTTTTTGTTTTAAGCTTGCTCATTTGCTTACTTTTAGGAAATTTTGGTTTAAAGTGAAATTTTGATTTTTGCCTTTAGGTTTTCATTTTTGTTTTTCTTATGATTCTGAAGGGTTCTATAGGACATATGTTGATTAAAGGTTTCACAAATAAACACTGAGATCAAGGTTTACCATATAAACCTCATTTAAAATTGAAGTAAGGATCAAAAAGCACCAAATTTGAGTTTAAAACTTTCTTGTAGTGCAACGGCCAAAAAGTTACACTACGGCGCTACAAGAAAATCGTTTTTGCCAAAATAGTCATTTTTTAGTCCGATTGTTTTGGGGGTTTCGTCCCTAAGGTGTTAACTACATCATTTATCACATTTAATACGTGTTTTTCCAAGTTTATCAATGAAACAGGTGTCTGGTCTCATGTGAGGGAGATTCTAGCAACTGTATGCAAATTTATGGCAAAATCATGACAGACCGTGGAATAAGGCGAGATTGACGGGAAAGAGGTTCTAAATTAAACATTACGAAGCTGGTGGAGACGCCAGGGTGGAGACACATTGCTAAAAAATCGAAAATCAGCAGTTGAAGGAATTTAGGGTTTCGCTAGCGTGACAGTTGGGAGTAAGCTGAAGACTTGAAGACACCTGCAGCAAACTGGGAGTGAGATGGTATCAAATAAAAGTAAATACAAGATGGAAGGATTCTGAAAATGCTGATTTTGGCACACCTGCTCATGTGGTGCAGTATGATGTGCCAGATTCAGGTTCAGAAGACAGTGTAGCAGTCTGGAAGATCAATGACGGAGATCATAGATTTTGCACTCGTCCTTTTCGAATCAAATATGCACGGGAGGATGTTTACTTGTCAGTGATAGTTGCCTCCAGTTTAGATGTAATAGTACCGGAGAGGCTTTTGACATATGGAGTCATATTAAAGTTTGAACTGTCATATGCCTCATTCCATGGAGCGTTTTTGGTGGGTCAGAATCCTCTGAGATTTTCTCCTGCTTATGTTCATGAAGTCCGTGTCCCTCCCAAGGCTCTTCTGGGTGATGATGATCGATCAGAGCACAGTCTGGGGGGATTTGCCACAATGAGTAACCAGGCAATGAGCTATGTGGAATCAGGAGATTTCCCTATGGAAATCACTGTGTGCTTCATGAGATATTCTTATCAATGAGATACAGAGCATTGCTAGGAGAAACAATCGAAGAATTGATGGTCTGGAAAATATAGAAGAGATAACAATAAAATCTATTGCAAGAAAACTTGGTAAGATACCTAAGCCAGAAACCAATTATCTCAGGAATAACGAACTGCTTGGAAAAGAGAAGTCAGGTTCAAAATAATCAACAAATGTGTCAACAGAAGGCAGCAAAGAATTTGTGGGATCTTACTGCTCTAGGGAGAGGCCCACCAAAACTGCTTGATGGTGATTCCTCTTTAATGTTTGGATTTAATGCTACAACTAATTACATCAATATGCATACCATAGGCTCTGGTGGAAACCTATCTAGTCCAGTCTCTAGGTTTGATAATGATGAAGTGGGAGACAAAACATTAATCTCTCATGAGCTTGAGGGAAGTGCAGCTTAGGAACAACACATACAGGAACTTTGTGGTGAAAAAGAATCAAATCTGACATAGAGATTTGCAAGAGTGTATAGTAAGAAACAGAAGTTGAGGAGAGTTGTTGACCTGAACAGTTCTACATTAAGCATGACGGTACCAGAAGGTATATTAGGTGAAGAAGAAACCCCCAGATTCATTTCTTTGTGGAAGAAATGAGAGAGAGAAGTTTAGATGCATTTCAACCGCAGTTGCTGGAATTCCAGACACGGATAACCCTGCTGATATTTCAGCTGATAAAGATAAACAGGAAGATTATGAACTAGAATCAAGATATTACAGAAATGATCTTCTAGCAAGTGGCACAGATCTTGGTGAACATTTTAGAGATGAAATTAGTCAGGCTAAGAGAACAACTGATAGTGAGAACAATTTTTCCTCACCTGAACAAAATGTGAGTCTTGGAAATGTTGAGAATGTTGCTCATTTATTTGGTGTGAGAAAAACATCTTCTGGAAGATATGAAGCAAGTCTTTATGACAGGAACAGGAATAAAAAGGTGTATGTTGACATGTATGACAGTATGATTGAGGCTGCTCGTGCAAGAGATCTGAAGGCAATAGATTTGGGTGCTGCTTCAGTTCTTAACTTTCCAGAACTCCAAGAGAAAACTAATTTGCAACATGAAACTGACCAGGTTGATTCTGCCTCACTTAAAAACTTATTGAAGGTGCAGTCTGCAATGCAACAACTTTCTGTTAAAGCAGAGAAACATGCTAATGCTACCCCACAAAAAGTGATAAAGAGGAAGCCAAGAAATTTCCAGAAGTTGCCTACATCAAAAAGAAGTAAAGTAATAGATCATTCTGCTGGAAACAATGATAAATCTAGTGGCCTTTATAAAGGGAATTTTCTAAATTTTGAGGATCCAGGTTATGCTGTAATACAGACTGAGCCAGAGGTGAAAGATGCTAATACTGGTTGTCCTGATTCTCTTACTTGGTTATTTGGATTATTGAGAATTCTGCTTTGTTTTTTCTTGTTTTGGGTTATTGAAGTTAAATGCAGGCCACGAGCTGATGGAGAGGAATTTTAGAAAGAAAAAAATATTTTTTTGTTCATAAGATACCCATTTACAAAAAAATCTCTCAGGTTTGCAACATCTGTCAAGCTTTGAAAGATTCAGTTTAATCTTTGCAACCTATTTTCAGGGTTTTTAAATATTTAATATTTTCCTGTTTTACTGTTCATCTTGCGGGGAAGATTTTGATTGATTGGAGATGAATTTTTAAAAACCAAGAGAGGTTTTTGTCCATAACAGAACTTTTCACAAAAACCTCTCTCATTTTTTACACAGGTGTCCAGGATTGAGAGATGTGGAAGCTTCTTTGACACCTATTTTTCAGAAATTCGCCATATTTACTAGGAATCCGATTTTGCTATTTTTAGTTAATTAGTTGAAGTTAGTTAATGTAACTGCTGGGTAGTTTCAATTTTGACCTAATGAAGGGAAGATAGAACTACTTCTTTGTAATTATAAAAGAGGGACAAGGGTACATAAGAGGGGTTCGATTTTTGGCTGGCTTAAGGAGGTCTTTGACTTGTTTATGAGCTAAGTACTTAACTCTCATGTGTATTTGATGAACAGAATTATGAAATATATGATCCTTTTTACCCTTCAGTCTGTGTTTTGGCTTCATTTTTAACTTGTTTAGTTACACAATTGATAAATTCATTGTTGGTTTATGGTTTGTATGCTTGTAATGCTTGTCAGTTGTGAATGAACTTCAATGTCATGTTTTGTTGGATACCTGGTAATTATATTATGCATCTCTGTTCTTCTTTACTTATGATTCAGTTCCTATTTGGCTTATGAATGTATTCCCTTTTGTCACCAGAACTTCACAACCAGAAAAAAAACCTTTCAAAAACCCTAAAAACCTAGTTTGCTTGATTGAATATTTGAGATTGTGTTGGCTTGTTTCTTTGTAGTCTGGAAACAATTTCTAGCACAAACAGGTTGTAACATACTTAAGTAGAAAAAATAAATAAACATGCACAATATTTAGAGAAATTAAATGTGAAAAAGAAAATACAAGTGAAAAAAGAAAAATATTAAACTTGTAGAATATACATAAAGGATAAGTAGAGTTGTGTTGGAGGGACTAGTCGGTGAGCCGACTAGTCGAAAAGACGACTAATTAGAGATTAGGTCGGCTGCGTAAGGTCATCTCGGTTGACCGAAACGACAGGTATTTATATGTAACTGTTTGTAAATCATATATATTAGGCTGTTGAGCCAGATGAGAATTCGGTTCAGTTTTGGGTAGGTATGGACCCTCATGATATAATATAATCTGTTATTCTATATTTATGTTCTTGTCTCTTGTGTCTGTTATGTCTGTATGATTCAATGTGTATTATTGGTAACCCTCTGTGATCTATGAGATTACAACATTGGTTCCGTTGCCGGTAGTACATATCTGAGATGACTATAAGTAGATGATATCAGAATTGGTGGGAGCGTAAGATAGCAAATTATTTGTAGAATTACACGAGGAGAAACAGATTAACCACTACTCAGGCGAAGGATAAATTCTTCACTGAAACTCATGCGAAGTTCGTAGAATCAGTACCCCAACTTTTGAAAAAACTTATGGATGAAAAAGCTGGAAGCAACTAAGGACCAAGAGCTGCGAGAGAAATTTATTCGAGGGGGACGAACAAACCTATCGGAGTGGTTTGAAAAGTTCACAGACGAATTCTGTGAGGAGCAAGCCATAGAATAAAGAAATTCGATAGAAACCGTTCAGAAAAAATTCTATACAGACCTTGCCGAGCAGTTCCTTTGCTCCCTACCGAACCTACTGTTCAAATTAATGATAGAAAAAGGAGTGGCTCATATTGTAGAACCTCGTCCGTCACTGCACGAATCGCCACAAAATTCTAACTGGGCGGAGAAACAGAAAAAGTGGGATAAATTCATTGCCTAAAGGGAGTGGGAGTACTTCCTAAGAAAGTAAACAAAAATATCTGAAAGAAAACGAACGAACAGTGACACACAAAG
The DNA here is from genome assembly GCA_001517045.1 of Pseudotsuga menziesii. Classification (NCBI taxonomy): domain Eukaryota; kingdom Viridiplantae; phylum Streptophyta; class Pinopsida; order Pinales; family Pinaceae; genus Pseudotsuga; species Pseudotsuga menziesii. Next base: position 179,026 of record LPNX011168170.1, read on the forward strand.
GTACGTTGGATTTACAGAAAGTAGAGAGAGAGAAGAGGTTGAAAAGAAGGGAATAAAGAAGAGAACAGGCTATAGCACTGCAAAGAGGAATGAATACTAGGGTGACAGACCAAGAAAGAAATCCACCAGAGTTAGGTCATGACCAACAGGAAGAAGGCGTGGAGTAAGAAGCATCACCCATGGAAGAAGACTTGTGGATAGAGCAACGTGAAGCTCTCCAAATAGAAGTTCCCTAGGAGATAAGACCTCTGTCTCCAACGAATCAGAGTACCAGGATACAAGCCATTGTCGAAGAAGACCTAAGACTAAGAGCTTGTGAGTTTGGTATATGGAGCCGACTAGAAGACGAGGTAAATGATGATAATCATCTAGTGATCCGTTGAACAGAGGAAGGAAACTAGGTCACACTTCAGGAATACCCTTCCAACCGAAGTATCCACTTACTTTACCTAACACATGAAGGAGCACTCCCCCTACCAAACACAGCTTTGGAAAATACACAACAGTCGGATCTGTAGACAAATCAGTGCAGTTGGACATCAATAGGAAAATTCAACCCGAATTGACTGCTTGTCGGAGAAGAAACAACAAACAAAATGACCAACGGGAACGAAAGTTCCATCGACAACAGCTCTACATAACTAGACAAGCAAAACATCCCACTACCCCCACCACCACCCCCACCATTGCCACCTCCTGGAGGAGATAGCGACAACGATTCTGACATGGGTCACGGATCAACACATATCCCTCTATACAAGGGTGAAAAAGATCCTAGATGACATTGGTTCATCTATGAGTCAACATGGGAGGCAAATTAGGTTACAGCTGAAGATCGACAGATGGCACAGTTCGTCGGTGCCTTGAGGAAAAGAGCACTAACGTGGTACATGACCTATATCAAGAGAACTCCCCAAGCATCTAAAGCATAAATTAAAGCACAATTCTTGTCTTTCTTGAAAACTCTAGATGCAAAACATTTGGCAGCCAAAAAGTTGAAAACAACATCTCAAAAGCTAGCAAAGTCTGTCCGAGAATATGAAAAATGATGGAAAGACCTCCTAAGCCAACTGGATTATGTAATTGATGAACAAATATTAATTTAGTGGTTCCTTGCAGGTCTATCACAAAAAATTCAGTGGCACAAAATCTTGGAGACGTTTAAAATGTACGAAGATGCACTTACCAAATCTCTACAAGTGGAGATGGACGAAGATTTCCCAGCATATCCCACAGATACTAGACTGGAAGAACATCTAGAAATCATGTAGAAATCATTGAAAGAGCTGAACCTCAAGAAACAGGATGTCTCGTGCACAAAATTCTCAACGACAGGACACGCTAAAGATAATTGTCGACAAGACATAAGTCGATAGGACGTTCGATTTGTTCAGAAAAAGTGCTTTTGCGACATCTGCCAAGAACATGGAGAACACACAATGAAATATTGCCCATATAACATGAAAAATGAAAAAGCATCTTGGTGTGCAATCTGTGAAGTAAAAATTCACACAACGGTTGACTTCCAGTTAAACTTAAAGAACCAACAAAACCACCAAGCAGTCTACCAGACAAATGCAGTTGCACATAACAATGATAACAACCAGTGAAGCAATGATCAAAATGGACCGAATAATCAAAGATATGAAGGCCGTTGATATGAGCTCCGGTTCGACAACCGTCGTGGAGGATATGGAGGTTGAGGTCGATTCTATGGGAATCGCGACAATTGACCACGTCGGCCGATCCAGTGTTTTACATGCTATAAAGAAGGTCATCGATATGCAGACTTCCCATACGAGGACAGAACCGATTTAAAATTTTGTACTAGCTGTGGAGTCGGTGATCACTCATTAGAGGATTGCCCTACTATGCTTGATAAAATCAATAAAAAGAAAAACGTTAATGTCTTGTCGTGCGTTCAAAAACATGATGTAATCAATACGAAGAATCTGCATATAGTAACCCGACAAGGGACAAAAATTGGGAGTGATAATACACACATAAGTAAAATAAAAGAAAAGAACGATTATCCTAACCCAGCCAAACAAAAACAATTATATAATGACACAACGAATATATTTAAAGCATTTGCTAGACAAGAAGAAGCTGATAATAGTCGACAAAGCACAGTTAAAGAATTAATACATTTATTACAAGATGATAAAGCAGTATCTCAATTCATTGAATTATTGTATAATATGAAGCATAATAATAATATAGAAAAACAAACAAAAAACATATGCAGTTTAAACCAAAAGGACAAAAGTGATACTGACCCACTTGTCAACCTAGGAATCAAAGGATGCCATGTTCGACAAGTTGTACTTGACTTCGGCTCAAAAGTAAATATTATGACTCGCAACACTTGGGAACAATTGGGTAGACCTCGACTATATGAGTCAGGAATATACCTCAAATTAGCCGACCAAGGTCTAATTGAACCTATCGGAGTTTGGAGAAATATCGATACAACAATAAAAGGAATATCAACCAAAGTCAACTTTGAAATAATTGACCCTAAGGAAGGATCCAGTTCCTTACCAGCTTTAGTAGGCCGACCACAGGGAAGAAAATGAAAGCATCAATATCTTTAGATAAGGAAAGGATAAAACTAAAAGGGAATGGACAGAAAGTTATAGTACCTATCCATCCATCCCAAGGAGAACCTTGGATAGAACCTATTGATGAAGAAATCAACATCCGACAATTATATCAAATACAAAATAATGAAGACTACATAGAACCCAATGTCTATGGCGAGCTTCACTTAAGCAATCAAGATTCAGTAGGATACAACTCAGATGCAGAATTATAGGACCGGGAAGTGGAAAACTATGAGACACAAGAAAGAGGTTGCTGGACCATTCAAACAGTGTAGAAGAAACCAGTCCAACAATGTTTCTTAGTTACCATCATCCCAAAAATATTCGAAAAGAAAAGCAAGGAATACCCTACTTTAAAACCAACAAATATAAGTATCAGACAAATCCCAAGATACAAAGAAAGAGAATCACCAGTTATGCATATAGAACAAGTATCTAAAAACATTGGTGAACATGGCCGATTACAAAGCTTAGTAGAAACCTTCACAGGACAAGCTGCTAGATGGTGGGAAACCCATCAATCAAGATTGCAGACATGGACAATAGCTTCGACTTACTTTGTAGAAAGATTATGAGGAAAGAGGCTAACCAAACAAGCACAAATACCTATGTTCATCCAGGGGCATGACCCAGAAGAACACATAAGAACATGCGAAAAAGAGTGGAAAAGACTTGGGTATAAAGACGAACATACATGGCCACACCTGTTTCCATCGATGCTATCCAACTTACCAAACAAATGGTACAAAATGGAAGAAGGACGGGGTGAAACATTTCAATGGCATGAAGTTAGAGAGAACTTCATCAAATACTTCAACTTTATACCACAAAATGAAAAGTTAGTCGAAACTGCAAAACAAATCAAAGCGTTTATAGAACCGATCGGGAACAACACCCTATCACAAAATTATGATTGATCGACATTAACATGTAATAACATACAAACCAAGACAATACCACAGTCAACAAGACTACAAATGGAAAACAAAAATCTAGAAGGGAAAATCTTTCGATGGAAATCATACCATTTAGAAGCAACAAAACCAATTCGCACAGTACTTAAAGTCGACACAACCAACAAAGAAGATACCGACCGAATGATTGTAGCAGAATTTACTGCTACATTTTCACAATTCAAAGAAGGGAGATGACCAATCAATGAAGCCAAAGCACCAAAATGGTTAGATGCCTAAGTGAAAACTAAAGAATTTGACATATCAAATGATGATCGACCAAAAATGGAAAAAATTGACGATTACTGGAGTGAAGAAGAAACAATCGAAATAGTAAACTTACTAAAAGAATTACAGGATGTAATCACTAGAGACTACAAATATATCAAAGGTTTAGTCCATGAAATGGGCAAAATGAAGATCGACATTAAACCTGATGCCCGACCTGTAAAGAAGAGGCCATATAAATTAGCTCATAAATACAAAGAGATAGTCAAGAAAGAGATTGATAATATGCTTGCAACAAGAATTATCTACCCTATTGACCAATCAGAATGGGAAATTCCAATGGTTGTACAACCAAACAAACATGACCCGACAAAGCTAAGGATTTGTGCCGACTTCAAAGAATTAAACAAAGTCACCTTAACAGACCCATTCCCAACACCCTATGCAGATGAAATCCTAAATGAAGCCGCATGACATGAATTCTACTCGTTTAGAGATGGATTCTCAGGTTACAACCAAGTACCAATAGCCAAAGAAGACCAGAAAAAGACATCATTCATATGTGAATTCGGCTCATTGCCTACAGAGTTATGCCTTTTGGTCTAAAAAAAGCACTTGCAGTATTTTCAAGAATTGTGGTCAAAACATTTCAAGAATATATCTACAAAACAATGGCAGTATATCTCGATGATTGGACAATATACTCTATGTTGAAATATCACTGCAAATGGCTAAGGCTCATGCTGGAATGATGCCGATAAATCCAACTATCTCTGAACATAAGGAAATGCATATTCCTAACTCCTATAGGGATACTATTAGGACACATTGTATGCAAAGAAGGCATCAAGGTCGACTTTGCAAAAATAAAAATTATCCTCGACTTAAAACCACCAATGAACCCAAAACAATTCAGGGTACTACTTAGTCATACAGGATATTACAGGAAATTAATGAGATACTATTCAGATATGACCTATCCATTGGAATAACTATTAAGAGAAGATCAGGAGTTCGACTAGACAGATGAATGTAACATATCATTTGAAACACTAAAAAGGAAGCTAGTCGAGGCACCCATCCTAAGGTTCTCGAATTGGTCGATCAAATTTCACGTACACATCGATGCATCAGGCCTAGCAATAGGAGTGATCTTAACACAACCAGGGGACGACAAAATGGATTACCCCATAGTTTACAGCAGCAAAAAACTAAATAAGGCAGAAAGAAACTATTCAACAACAGAGAGAGAAGCATTAGGAATGGTTTTTTCACTACAGAAGTATTGACATTACCTACAAGCCAACCCTTTCATCTTTTATACGGACCACCAAGTATTAAAATACCTTGTAAACAAACCCTTACACCATGGGAGAATTTTTCGATGGCTACTACTATTCCAATAATTCGAATTTGAATTCGTTGTTAGATAAGGAAAATTAAATGTCGGACCCGACCACTTGTCACGCATCGACATAGGAGAGGAGCCGACAGGAGTTGAATACGACCAACCGAATGGACACTTATTTCGAATAGAAGCAGTCCCAACAGAATTAGAGGAAATAGCTCAATTCTTAGAAAGTGGTCAAGCACCAGAGGGCATGAGCATGAAAAAGAAACAAATATTAGCTATGAAAGTTGCACCATATAGCCTCATAAATGGATTTTTATATAAAATGGTCCTGGATGACATCCTCAGACAATGCGTATTAGAACATGAAAGATATAATATCATGTACGAAGCACACTATGGACTGGTGGGAGGACATTTTCAAGTAGATACAACTGCCAAGAAAATCCAACAGTCAGGGCTATGGTGGTCGACACTATACAAGGATTGTAAAAAGTTTGTGATCCAATGCGACAGATGTCAATGACTTGGTCGACCTCTGCCTAGTATAGAAATTCCCTTGATATCAGTAAACCCAAGATTGAAATTTGAAATTTGGGCCATCGACTTCATAGGACCATTCCCGATACTAGCAAAAAGAATAGATGCAAGATACATAATAACCGCAGTAGAATATGTAACCAAGTGGGCAGAAGCAGAACCTGTTGACTCATGTTCCAGTGAGATAGCTGCTAAATTTATCTACGAAAATATAATTACCGGATTTGGATGCCCAATAACCCTAATCAGTGACCAAGGCTCACACTTTATTAACAAAACCATCAAAGCACTAACAGACCAGTTCAAAATTGACCACCGACGTAGTACAGCTTATCACCCTCAGTCAAATGGAGCAATCGAGGCATTAGACAAAACATTAACAAGGGGCCTAACAAAAATTTGCAACACCAACAAAGACGATTGGGACGAAAAGATACCTGCATTACTATGGGCTTATAGAACAACATACAAGCGTTTGACCGACCAAACACCATTCCGACTAGTCTATGGCCAAGAAGCAGTTGTTCCACTACATTTTTTACATGTTGATGTCGAAGAAGACAGGAAGGACCGACTGATGCAATCTAGAAGAACACCGACTGCTCGCTTTACAACATCAAGAAATCCAAAAGCAACAGCAGAAGGCTTGGCAGGATCGCAATATCAAAAACAAAAATTTGTCAGTAGGGGACTTCTCCTTACTATACAATAATTGAGTAAAAGGAAAACCCAAAAAGTTACATACATAATGGATGGGACCTTACGTTGTCGAAGAGATTCATGCCAACGAATCAGTTCGACTATGGACATTACAAGGCATAATATTTCAGAAACTTATTAATGGTGCCCGACTAAAAAGATACAAAAATTAAACCAAGTTCTAAAAAAAAGAAAAAAAAGACATAAATATAACGACCATAACTATCAGACAAAACTATAAAATCTAAAAATCCTAAAACAAAACCAACACCCATAACCCAGGATGACAAGAAACTTCGAAAGATATAATAACCAGCACTTCAACAACCGACACCAAACCCATCGACATACCTCCATCGACCACTCACATGATCGACATCGACCAACGAACCCGAAGGTCAAATCATGCCTTCATGACTACGATCAGAAGGAGCGCCAAAATCAAATTGCAATTAACGCAAACTCCAGAGACCATGCTGGACGATCACTTCCGCCATTAATACATCCATCGACATAAATGTTACCCGCTCCATCTATAAATATCAAGCTAGAAAAAGATCATTTACCATATTTTGAAGAGATAGAACAATTCAGTAGTCAGAAATTTGAGAGATGAGGACCTGTAAGAAAAGTCGACCAAGAGATCGACGAGATAGCCCCGAAGCAAACCAGAGCCGTAGCTTCAAAAACAAAAGAACTGCAATCCATCGAAACCCCTTTGATGAGAAGGTTAAGAAATATCAAGAATACCAAGGTACAGGAAACCTCGTGGTTCAAAACCTGGGCAAAGATCAAAGAATGGGCTTACCGGGACATGAAAATAACACCAGAATCAGAGAAGATCAGCTACAACACCATCATGAGCTACATGAATACACCGTTCATGGCAAGCTTTGGAGGAACGAAAGAAACAACAGTAAAATTTATCATTAGTCGGTATCACAATGGTAAATTTTACTTTGACCGACCAGTAGAAATTTCTGGAGAAGTAATATACAAACTTACCAGTCTATCAAATCAAGGGGACCCTGTCCCTATTGGTATAAAAGGAGGACTGGTAGAATGACTAACTGGAACACCAAAAGGAAAGAATCCGAAAGGGCTAATGATCAGTCAGATTCAACTCAAATTCAACTCGAGCTAGACCACCGAAAATACCTCTTACAACATCAGATTGTAGTATATGGAACCCTAGTGCAACATCAACACCAACCATTTGGATTGCAATCATAAGAGTATCTAATAAATACTACCCCATAGTAAGCTTAAAACTATGACACTTCCTTGAAAAATTTATGGTACCTCCATTTGAAATCATTTTTTGTTTTGTTTTCTAGAATCTCCCTGACATATGGGAGTGGCCTTTGGTCTAAGAAACCATGACCCAAGGACATCTAATCCATAAAAATCACCCACGGATTGCACCCAACTTCGGCCACACCAACCCTCAACTGGTTGGATTTTTAGTGTCTCCTCCAAAATAACTCACCCCTAAGGGGAATTGAACCTGGGTTACCCTATTGATGAGACCCATACCTTAAGCGAATGAACTAGTGGGAATCAACATACCTCCATATGCAATCATTACTTGAAATTTTGGTGCTAGATATATAAGCAATTGAGAAGTTTAGCTAATTTGCAATCAATGAAGTTTCCAGTACTACTATAATAAATCAACATTATTTCCTTTTTCTTTTTGATATATCCTTCTACCCTCAGAGTTTGAGGAGTGCTAATGCTTGCCAATGAATTAAAAGATATCGTTGGAGTAGTATCCTCTAGACCTACCTCTTGAGGATGTTATGGTTTTGAATCTTTTTCCTCTTCACAATCTATGTAGAATAATATCTTCTCACTACACTTATGCCCCTTATTGTACTTGCTTCCACAATTGAAACATAGTCCCTTTTCTCTTCTTTTCTCTAGTTGTTGAGGAGTCAAACTTGTAGGCAAAGTGAGGTTGGGGAGGTAACGTTCCCCTCTCTATAGGTGTTAGTAATATCCCTTCTGTTCATCCTTAGATGGACTCTTGGCAAGAATATTAAAAAACACCCTTGGAGGGATGGTCAAGGGGAATATGGGGTTGAAATCCCATATGATGCTTAAAGCTCGCAATGGTTTAATGACTTGAAAATCTAATCGACAAAACCACATGTAGAGAATTAATTGGATAATTAATGGAATGGAACCGCATGCACTAATACTTAAACTGAGTGGTAGTTATTGAATATGTATGAAACTAACTCTGCTAATTATGAAATATATTTTTAAAGGAAATGATTGACTAATAAAAAAAAACTAAAAAAAACATTAACTGTAAAATATATATACAAAATAAACGAAATTATGAAATAATTTTGTACAAAAATATGCTAATAAATAAGATTGAAGGTGTTAGCAAATGAAAGCAAATTTATTAAAATATTTCTATGCATGCTTTAGATTGTTTAGTTCTTCATATATGCGGAAGGAGTATGTCAATTAAGTAAAAATTTGCATAATGTAAATAAATTCATTAATGTCCTTGATTTCGTTATGTATGATGCTAATCTTTGTATTATGAGTGTTTCTACTATATATATATATATATATTTAAAAATTTGGTGACTTATGTTATGTTGAAGAGCACGAAAAACTATAAATAGTAGCTCTTCACTTTTACAAAAACTACATCAAAAAGCTAAATGTCTACAACATGAATTCATCATATAAGTACAAGTTAGGAAAAACTAGTAAGTATAGTCTTGAATATCTACAGTTTGTGAAAAAAAGTCCAAATAATAGAAAAATAAAAATAAAAATGAAGCAGAATGAGAAACAAAGTGAAACAAGGACGCGGGTATACCCAACAAGGGTTTTTATTAAGATAGATTTTGACAATTATTAGTACAAATAGGCACAACTAGATTTAGACCCGTGAGGACAAGAGGTTTATGAGACCCTATGATGATCTCAACGTTCCAGGTTTAGTCGGGTAAAACCTAGACAACCTGAGTACTTCATGCTCGAATTGTCATGAAGGTAATCTACACAAATGAAGATGTTTGTCTTAACAATATACAGGAAAGCACAACAAACATGTAGAATAACATAACAAACCTCGGATGGTAGGACGATCTACCTTCACCCTAATGGATTGGAACTAGAAATAGTCTTACCTGCCATCACCGCTTTCTTAGATCCTTGGATGACTGTGTATGAAGGAAAAAAACAACAAGAAACCTAGTAGTACTTTCTCCTTACCTCCAATGTGATTGATGCCTTTTACATCACCTTCTCCATGTATTTAAAATGTTAAGAAAGTAGCCGAAATGTTTTGCTTACCTCTGAGAAGCTCGAACATTTTTGAAAACATTTATGCATGTACCAATATGCAAATAAAGAAAATGCACAACATGAAGGCCAATAACTCATCCATAGGTGCAATTATTCTCTAATACTTCAGTTCGTTGCTTCATCTTCCGAGTGATGTAAAATTGTTACCAACTTTCAACATACCCACTCCCTTCCCTACCGTTTAACATGGTATGTTTGTGAAGAATAGATTGCAGAAAAAATTATTATTATGGATATTGCACTCTTATTAAGTAGAGGTTTTCTCTACATAAAAGGTCCCTCACTCCTACAAAACTGACTAATCCAAGCCATAAATACCTACACACTCTGTGTCAACCTTGAGCTACGTAATTCTTACCTTACTGCGTGTCATTATCGACGACGTTTATGCCACGCGTCCCTTAGTCCATTTTTGATATGAACCTATGCCATATAGTGCCCACAATTTTTTTATAGACATTGGTTATCTCCACCTAAGGTCGCCTTTCTTTGATATAGCTCATAACCTATTCTTTTAGGTTGCTTAAGATAGTGGTATTATGAACAAAAAAAGTTTCAAGCTTATGTAAGCTTTTACAAGGTGGGGTATTAACACATAAGACGGGACTTGGGCCTTGTACAATATTTCCCATAGGCTTACTAGAGGGGGTTTGTAAAATTTCAACTTTTGGTTGATAAAATTAAAGCCTCTCCTTTTTATATGCATACTTTAAAGAGTGAAATTAGGGGAGAGGGAATTTTTTTTTTTTTAATCCTTGTAATCATAATGGTAATGGAAATAATGAAAGATAGAGCACTATCACATAGGGGTAAAGAAATGTGGCATCCTCTTATTTGCAAATGGTTATTAATGACACGATTTTTTTTTATAACAATAAAGTAACTCAATTTCATTTTAGACATATGAGACTTAAGGGGAGGGGCACTTTCATTTTTATTTTGGAGAAGGATAATGTCGTGATACTTTTTTAATGGGAACATTAGAAGGTTTTATGAGGATGGTAACAAAATCTTATTACAATGGGAATTTTAATTGGAAATACTTTTCCAGATTGGTGCATGAGTCAAACGATGACATATTTAATGAAACTAAATATGGATGCAAAGATGACTTCACTCTAGTATCAATAGTCGAGATAGAATGGCATGTCGAGATCATTAAGTATGTTCACTTTGATCTAATGTTTCGATGCTTCAGAATCATGCTGATGTTAGACATCAACACCTTTTAGTAGTTATATTTTTACTTTCAACTTTCCTTGGCAAACTAAAAGCATTATCCAATGATTTAGGTTCAAAATTGCATACCTCATGCTGAATGCTCTCCTTTAAAGTGCCCATAAAGAGATCTAATAAATTATCCTCTAAAATGTTCTTCATTCTAAGACTCAACTTCTGAAATTGCTTAATGTGCTATGTAATTTGAGCTTTTTTATTGAGATTGATTAGTTGGCTAAAGAAGGTGTTGTTCTTAATATCCCCATAATGTGCTATCATTTCATCCCTAAATATAGACCAATAGAAAATATAGTCCTTTTTACGGTGACAAAGCAATTAGTGCCATAAAAATTGATCAAGTTCTAAATACATGGATGCAATATTTACAGTTTGTAAAGTTGGCACTTGGCGTAGATCAAATAATTGCTCCATATAGAATATCCATGTTATTGGATCATTTCATTTAACTTTCTCATACCAATCTCGGGAATGTAGTAGTTCCCTAATCCCAATTTGAATCCACGATTATGTGGATCTTGAAGTAATGAATGATTAGGTGTCTGGTATTCAATGTTCTTGTTCTTTGAGCATGATATAATTTTTTCCTTATGTGGCTGTGACTTCATCATATTGTTATCCTTATCCTCTCCTTGAGGATTTTATCTTTTTCTAAGTAGTTCGTTTAACTTATATCCTTCATAAGTGCACCCCTCACGTTTTCAAGGTTCCTTTGGATATCCTATTTGAATGTTTGGAATTCATCCTTATTTTACCATAATCATGATGTCCAACTTTATTAGCATTGTATTTTTCATGTTCTATACTCTTTCAATAAGCTTGGACACCTCAAAGTCTACATCATCATACTTGTCTCATGTCATGGATGAGTCTTCAAGAGGTTTAGTAGGCAGAGTATTTTTTGTTAAGATTTTAAAATTTGTTACCAAAACAAAAGGATCTATGAAAGAATAACAAACACAACATAACAAAAGAGAACTAAAATATTTATCCTTTGAAATCCTCATGGGGAAGAAAACCCAACAAAACTTCCTCTATATAGACTTCAATCAAGTACAGTGTAAAACCCAAAGAATAAGACTCGAGTGCTTCCTCTCCTCTAGATGTACTGCTCCTTCTCTCTCTAGCGCAATTGCTTTAGTGTTCTGCTTGTCCAAATGAGGGAGGCACCTCTCCTATTTATAATAATCAACAAAAAGGCCTAATAACCCAACATGGCCTACTTCTCTTTGCTTCTAGGGCCAACTTACCTTGGAAGACTCAAAAATACATTTCAATAATACTTTTGTGGGTACTACTGACCCAAATTACAACAAAGGATTTACCTCAATACTTTACATGACTAAATACATCATTGACATCCCTAATCGGAGGAACAACATATGCAGAAGGGGAAATGATAAGAATAATACAAAATATAATATCTTCCGCAGTTACATTTCTTTAACACTCTCCCTTAACAATGAAGGTATTCTACAACAATACATCTGTACAACTGACTAGTGAATATATATGTCATAGGAAGTTTTCACAATTATATCAACATCATCATCATCCGTGGAACATCATCATCACAGACATCTATGGAATCATCTCGAGCATCATCATCTCTGGAATCATCTCAAGCATCATCATCTCTGGCACCATCTAGAGCATAATCATCTCTCGAATCATCTCTCGAATCATCATCTCTGGCATCTTCTCAAGCCTCATCATCTCTGGAATCATCTCGAGCATCATCATCTCTGGCATCATCTCGAGCATAATCATCTATGGCATTATCTCAAGCATCACCTGCACTACCAACAGTATAATACTAAGATGAATCATCCACATCATAAACAAATGCTGGAACATCATCATTTGAAAATGAATGCAGGAAATCGTCTACAAGTGACTGCATGACCACTCTCCATATGAGAGTACTATCATCCATAGGACCATCATCAGCTAGAAAGTGATAGGACCCCTCTTAACAAGAGAGTGTTCTTGTCTGCAGGACCATCCTCAAGTAGAATACCATTGTCCGCAAATGAATGTAGGATCTCATCCGCAAATGAATCTAGGACCATTCTCTATATGAGAGTACTATTGTCAGTAGGGCCATACTCATCCAACAAGTTCTAGGAGCACTCTCAACAAGAGAGTGTTCTTTTCCACCTAACCATCCTCAAGTAGGATATTGTCGTCCGCAAATGAATGCAGGACCACTCTCCATATGAGAGTACTATCGACCGCAAGACCATCCTCAGTCGGCAAGTGCTAGGATCACTCTCAACAAGATAGTGTTCTTTTCCGCAAGACCATCCTCAACAATTGAATGATAGGATACACTCGTCTACAAATAAGTGTTGGACCTCATCAATATCTATAAGCACACTGATAAAATCAACTGGCATTTTCTGTACTGGCATACCATTAAGATCTCATTCTTAATAATAGTCTTTTCATCACTCCCTCTTTCCAGGGATGTCCTTTCAGACTACACTAAGCTTGTCTCAAAAGTGTTAAAATTTTATACGAGCCAGAGACTTAGTCAACACATAAACAACTTGTTCCTCTGTAAGAACATACTAGAGCTTTACAGCTCCTCTCTGCACCATATTCCTGATGTAGTGATACTTTATATCTATATGCTTTGACTTATCATGAAACATCGAGTTATTTGTTAGCTTGATGCAACTCTGGTTGTCATAATAAATATCAGTTCCATCTATCTCAACATCAAACAATCCTGCCAATAATTTGCGAACCCATATTGCTTCGCTACAGGATGAACATGATGCAATGTACTCAGCCTCGGTTGTACTGAGGGAAACACTAGTTTACTTTTTGCTAAGCCATGAGATCACACTCGATCCCAAATTGAAACAACATCCCGAGGTGCTATTTCTGTCTTCCGCACTTCCTTCTCAATCTAAATGAGTATATCCATACAATCTGAACTCACTATCAGCTACATATCTGAGGCCACAATCCAATGTACCTTTTAGGTAACTCATCACATGTTTTGATGCAACTAGATGAACATGTTGGGGCTCCACCATATACTTACTTAAGGTGTTCACAACAAAATATATATTTGGTCTTGTAATTGTCAAATAAATCAGTGAGCCAATAATTTGTCTGAATAATGTGACATCTACTCGTTTTGAAGAATCATCATTCAGGAGCTTCAGGTTTGTCACCATCGAAGTGTTCATTTCCTTGCAATCCAACATCCCAAATCTCTTTAGGATCTTGGCTATATATCATCTGGAAACTGCCATATTTCAAGACCTAGGAAATAATGGCATTGTGCCAAGGTATTTCATCTCAAATTCTACCACAAGTTTCTTCTTAAATTTGTTGATGAGCTTCTCCTTTCCCGTCAAAAATAAATCATCTATATACAATAGTAGTATCATGATCCCATCATTTTCAACATTATAGTAAAGGTTGGAATCAACTTTACTTTTGGTAAAGCCTAAGTTCATCATGAATCCATCAATTCTTCCATACCATGCTCTGGGTGATTTTTTTAACCCATATAGAGCTTTATTTAATCTACATACGTGTGTCCACATGTCATGAGTCTCAAATCCTGGTGGTTGTTCAATATATACTTCTTCTTCTATGGCACCATTTATGAAGGTTATTTTTACATCCATATGATGTAGCTTCCATTCCATCTTGGCTGCCAAGGCAAGGATAGTTCTAATAGAAGTACATCTTACTACTGGTGCAAATTTTTCTTCATTATCAGTTCCTTCTTTTTTGTGAAAATCCTTGTGCAAAAAATCTTGCTTTAAACTTTTGAATACTATCATATGCTGAATGCTTTGTCTTGAAAATCCATTTTGAAGAAATTACTGAATTGTCCTTTGGTCTTGACACCACATCCCAAACATCATTCTTTATTATAGATTGATATTCTTTGATCATGGCCTTCATCTAGTCCTTCTTCTTTGAAGCTTCTTCAAAATATGTGGGTTCTTCATCAATAAGGTTTCCCATTAATGTCACATAGTTTGAGTAGATTCTTTGTCTCTTGCTTCCTTATGGTGCACCATATATTTTTGCTTCTCTGATTATATCATGATTCCAAGCTGGTATTATTTTTGTTGATATCATCTCTTAGGGTGTTTCCATGGGTCCATGGGGTTCTTCTGGGTCATGATCGTCTGGTATAGTATCTTCTTCAATGTTTCTGATTGGTGGTTTGGTAGCTTCTGTGGTTCTAGGAGTCTCCTCCTCTTCTTCATGATCTTCATATTCATAGATCTTTCTGGATTTGATGAAGGTTGTATCTTCATCAAATATAACATCTCTACTGATCTTGATCTAATGAAAAACTGGAATGTAGATTTTATAAGCTTTTGACTGTTCACGGTATCCAACAAATATACCCTTCTTTCTCGAAGAGTCCAATTTTGATATTTTCTCCTTTGGAACATGTAAGTATACGGGACAACCAAATATATTTAGGTGGATTATTTCGGGCTTTTCATCAGTGAACATTTCTTATGGGGTTTTTCTTCTTAGAGCACTATGAGATATTCTACTCTGAACATAGACTGCGATTCTTGCTTCTCTGGACCATAAATGCATCGGTAGATATTGATCATGGATCATTGCTCTGATTGCTTCCATGAAAGATCTATTCTTTCTTTCTACCATTCCATTTTGTTGGGGACTATAGGGTGTGGTAAGCTCCCTCTTAATCCCAACTTCCTTACAGATTTCCTTGAATTCATTTGAAGTGAATTCTCCTCCATTATTTGATCTTAAAGTCTTAATCTTATTTTCAGATAGATTTTCCACAAGATCCTTAAATTCCTTTAGTTTTCTAAATACTTCATCTTTTCCTTTCAAGAAATATATCCAAGTTTTATTAGAGGAGTAATCAATAAAAGAGACATAGTATACATACCCGCTTAAGCAAGTGGATGACATCGGTACGCACACATTTGAGTGTAAAATATCCAATATCCCTTTTTATTTGTTGTTACTGCTGGGGAATGGGTTCTCAATGTTCTTTCCTTGAGCACATCCTTTACACACTCCTTCAGAATTGATCTGGATCTCTGGTATACCAGCGACTACCTTGCTCACAATTGGAAATGCTTTGTAGTTCACATGAGCAAGTCTTCTATGCCAAACTTTACATGGGCTGATCGTACTAGTTGTAAGGGCTGAATCTGTGTGTCCTTTCAATTTGTAGAGTCCTCCTTGTTCAACACCAATTACAGTAGCATCATCTATTTTCTTTCCATTCGACCACATAAGAAATTCACCATCTACAAAGGCAACTCTAAAACCTTTCTTATCTAAAGATGAGATAGAAAGATGATTCTTCTTCAATCCTACAACATATAAGTCTTATTTGGTCTTCATGAACTTTTTGGATTTTAATTTGTAAGAGGACTCTCCCATTCCTTTGATGGGTATTGATAATCATCTCCAAGTTGTAACTTGTGTGAATAGTCCTTTTGGATAAGACATGAGAGTGAATTTTTGTGAGCTGTCATATGTTTAGAAGCACCACTTTCTATAAGCCAAGTGTTACTTCCATGAGAGATTGATCTTTTTAGAGTTGAAATTAGTACATACTCTTCACTAGAGTCTTCATCTTCTCTGACCCTATCCTTATCTAATTCATTTTCTTCAGCTGCATGGGCATGGTACTTTCAGTTCTTCTTCTTGAATTGATATTTCTTAAGAGGACAATTTATAGCAATGTGCCCCATCTTATGACATAAATAAAATTAAAAGGATGAATAATCCTTTCTAGGCATCTTACTCCTTTTGAAGTCTGGTGGTTTTCTAGAAGGTGATCCTCGATTCTTCTTTTTGTGTCTTCCATTCTTGGGGTGAGTACCTAGAGCTTGATATTCATTATCATTTAGCTTCTCTTCTATATTGGCTATCCTTCCTTCTTCTTGTACACAATCTTCCCATAGTTTGCTAAACTTGGTTAACCTTCTTCTAGCAGATATTCCTCTAATGAAGAAATCCCATTCTCTTGAGAGACCATTCAGGGTGGTCATCACAACTTCTTCTTCTTCTTCCACCATGTCACCAATGGATTCTAACTGTTCTTTGATCTGAGATACTCTTGAGAAGTATGATTGCATAGTTTTCGAATTTTGTACCTTCACACCCTTGAGTTGGTTTCACAAGGCCATTCTTTTGTTGATGTTCTTGCCTTCAAACATATTGGTTAGTGAATCAAACATTTTGATTTGGAGTATTCTTTGAAGGCACCCGGGGGATCAAATGATCCATGATAGAATTAGCTATGATCCTCTTGACTTTAATCATATTCTTCTTATGCTTGGACTTTTCCTCCTCTCCCTCTGGTTCCTTGACCTCATCTTTTATATAGCCTTCTAGGTCACGTTATTCAAGGATGATCATGACTCTGTATTTCCATGATCTAAAGTTCTCTTCTCCCTCAATATTTTCATCAAGCTTGGTGATGTTTGTCATCTTTAATGAATGAGAACTTCAAATGGAACTATAGGGGATAGAACTTACCAATTTGAGGGCTGCTTCTGGAATATGGTTCATGATGACTTAGGGTTTGGTTGGAAAACCCTAATTTTCCAACTGGGATCAATTGTAAAGCTGATTGGAGGAAAAGATGTGCCTCCGCAAGGCGAGCTAGACTGTATCTTGCTTTTCTGTGATATGTGGATGGAACCTTGAGAAATTTGGATCCCTAGTTTCTCCCGACAGCTGTGGTAGGTCAAAAATGAAAATTCACAAAATTGAAAATTGCTTTGACAGAAAGATGTGCCCTCTTAGGGTGAGTTGAATGGTTTTTCTTTTTTGACTGACTTGTGGAAGGAGTTGTCCGTAATAGTGATCC
Source organism: Pseudotsuga menziesii (assembly GCA_001517045.1). Classification (NCBI taxonomy): domain Eukaryota; kingdom Viridiplantae; phylum Streptophyta; class Pinopsida; order Pinales; family Pinaceae; genus Pseudotsuga; species Pseudotsuga menziesii. Next base: position 196,828 of record LPNX011168170.1, read on the forward strand.
CTATCTTGTTGTACTGCGGGAAAATTGTTGCACACTGTCTTCTTTCAGGTTAGCTCTGATACCATTTTAAGATTTTAAAAGTTGTTATACCAAAACAAAAGGATCTCTGAAAGAATAAAAAGCACAACAGACCAAAAGATAACACAAAGATTTATCCTAGGAAACCGTCGTGGGGAAGAAAACCCATCAAAACCTCCTCTATATAGACTTCAACCAAGTACAATGTAAGACCATAAAAAATAAGACTAGATTGATTCCTCTCCTTCAGATGGACTGTTCCTTCTCTCTAGCGCAAATGCTTGAGTGTTCTTCTTGTCCAAATGAGGGAGGCACCTCCCCTATTTATACTAATCAGCTGAGAGGCCTAATAACCCAACATAGCCAACTTCTCCTTACTGCCAAGGCAAACTTGCCTTGGAATACTCAAAACTACATTTCAATAAAAATTTTGTGGGTACTTATGGCCTGAATTACAACAGAGGTTTTACCTCAATACTTTACATGACCAAATACATCAATGACATCCTTAATCAGAGGAGAAACATCTCAAAAAGGGGTAATAATAATAATAATAATAATAATACAAAATAGAATATCTTCCGCAGTTACATTTCTTTAACATTTATTTCTCCACCTCTTTCCATTTGATCCCGTTGATATTTACTAGATTTCTTCTTTATTTCCTCCTTTGTACACCTTTTGAATCACTCAAAACATATATTCCAATAAGAAGATATGCACGTTTCAAGTTAGCATGTCTTCCAAAACCCTGATTTGTAGGTTGTCTTGGCGCTGGTTGACCTTGATTTTGGATTATCTCTAAAGTTTCAACTGTCCTAAGTTTCAAATTTTGTCTTGTAGTAGCCTAATATGTCTTCTCTACAATGCCATAGGTTTGACTCACTTTTGATGTGCTAAGAGAGAGATAATGTAACTTTCCCAAAACTTGTTATTTTTGTCCCTGTCAGGGAGAAAACTTGTACGAATTGACACACATCTGATTTTCCTGTCATGCTTCTAATTTTTTTTACCATGGACACTATGGTTTGTTTTCCTCCTAATGTAAATGTGGCACTCGATTTAAATCTCTCAAGCGTCAAATATAACAATTTTACCTAAACCACTTGTTTGAGACTAGTTTATGGACTAGTAAAAAACCCATATTTTCATAGACTATAAATCTGAACTTATAATGAACCAAGAACTAAATTTTTTATCATAGGTACTTCGCCATGTCGTTTGAGCTTCTTAAAAATTTCGCTATTTATGACATCTCTAAATGGAAGTTATAGCAAAAATGACTATGATACCAAATGTTATGAATTAAATTCCCAAAATAGCATAAACATATAAAAGAAAGAGTAACCCAACACCTTGAGAACAAAATAAAGAGATGAATAGAAGCTTCTTCGAGGGGAAAATTGCCTTATACCATGTATCAAATCCACATGACAAGATGAGATGATCCTAATGATCCTAAAACTAGATCTCCTTAGTGTGCATATATATACGGCAAAAGGTACAATTACAATTAAGGTTTTAGCCGACCAATAAAAACAATACTAATATAGATACTACTAATATTTATGAATCATATTATCAATCTTCAATAAAGTTTATAAAAATTACGAGTTGGAAATTTTATTACACACAAATGTTGATGGATCCTTATCCACACAACTACACATAAAAACATTTAAAATAGATAAAATTCCTATACTAACATATTTTATTGTCGTAAAATATTTCTACTTTTAAAGTTGTAAAATTTATGGGTGAGAAATTTTACTCCATGTCGATGTTGATGATTCTTTATCCACAATTACACATAAAAAGTTGATTAGCAATTTCATGGATATTTGTTTCTCTCATGTCTATAGACAATTCAACCAACATGGAGGCTTTCTTTCAAACAAAGCCTTTTTTTTTCATATGGAAATATGCACGGGAAACCCAACAATACTTCCCCACATTAGTGGATGGTAGAGGTGGTAAACCGCCGGCCATCCTCGCAGAAGGCCTAACCCCAAAGGACTCAAGGCTCGAACCCATGACCTCTCCCCGAACCGAGAGAGTGTGCGCATGTCTTAAGCCTTATATGCTACTGAAGGCTTTATTTTTTGGGAGTTATGGGTTGATGAAGTTTTCTCCCATGATGGCAACTTCAATATATTTTCTCCTTAAGCATATATTTGTCTCTGGTAGTTTATCATTATTTTCTTTACCCATTTCTTTTGTATCTTTGTTATATCTCTTTGGGACTTTGGTCTATATGCAGGTCCATGTTTTGTTTATTATGACTTGGTCTATGTATTGCACTTTGGGGCTATCTTTTTAGGTGAAGCTCTTTGAGTTTTGGTTGTGCTCTTTGGTCTATCTAGGCTTCATATTTGTTATCCTAGTTTTTGGGACAAACTTTAGTCTCCTATTTATATTTTTAGCTAATTTATTATATACTTTTTTTTTACAAAAACGGTTAAAATTTAATTAAAGACTGGCAAATGGGCTGCCAGGGCCTTACAAAGCATAATCAAATTCACTCTTCTGATCTTCCTTTCCTGCTTGATTCCTTTACTACTGCTGACCTAGATGGTCTTCTTATCCTTAAGGGATTGGGAAAAAAGAGCTTCCTCCATTGACAATAAGCTGGTTTTTGTTTAGAAGTGCACCCCGATTGGCTTTGGCATCCGCAAGGTTGTTTAGATTCCTGAGCACATGCTGAGCCTTATAAATTCTGAAGTGAGAAAGGAGAAGGCTGACTTTCCTGAAGATTTGGCCAAGATGAATGTCCGAGGGGATCTTCTTGGTGTGGACCGCTTTAATTATCAGCTTGGAGTCTCCGAAAATATTAATCTTTTGGATGTTCAGATTTTTTGCCTGAATTAGGCCCTGCCACAGCGCCAAAATTTCAGCTTGGTTGTTGGTAGCATGTCCTAGGCCCCATGCAAAGGACAGGTGGATTTTGCCAGTCGGTTCGTAAATAATACCGCCTCCTCCAGCTTGACCGGGGTTTCCTTTCGAGGCCCCGTCGAAGAAGAGACACCATTCATTTAGCACTGATCTCCATTTAATAAAGTCCATTTCAGCCAATCTAATTTCCCAGTTGGCCTTGTGGGACAGGTGCTTGGCTTCATTGCTGTTTTGATGAGGCTGGAAATCCTTAAACCAATGATCCTCTTCCATAGAGAGAGGAGCCTTATTCCCTTTGAGAGCCTTTGATTTTAAAGCTTCAGACAGCATTACCCGGGCTTTGATAGCTACTTGAGCTGGGGCCCTGTTTTCATCCCTGAAAACTCTGTTGTTGCGCTCCAGCCATATTTTCCATGAAACGAACCTGGGGATCCACATCCACGTGATTTTGATGAGGTTTTTATTACTCAAATCGTGGGGATAGAGTAATAGCCAATTACTTACCAAATCGACTGCAGAGCTGGGGAAAGTGACAGCGATGGGGCCAAGCAACAATTTCCAGGCCTCCTGGGTGAAATCGCAGCCTGTGAACAGATGATCAGCGTCTTCTTCAGCGTTTTGGCACAATGGGCAGCGTGAAGGGCCAGCCCAGCCTTTCCTCTTGAGCTTGTCATAGGTGAGAACGCAGTCATGAAGCATTTTCCAGGTGAAAAAATCGATTTTAGGGATGGACG
>LPNX011168208.1:0-45702 GCA_001517045.1 Pseudotsuga menziesii
TTTCTTCCTCCAAAATTAATCAATATTACTTTATTATTTTAACTATTATTTTATTATTTTCCTTAGGAGGCCCATTTTAGACCCCAAAATTCCTCTAATGCTTAGAATATTCGGTTGTCCTGTGTACATACACATTCCAAAAGAAAAGAGAACAAAATTAGATCCTTCAGGAAATAAGGGAATAGTTGTGGGATACTCTGAAAGCTCGAAGGCTTACCGAATCTATTTTCCAGGATACAAGAAGATTGAAATCAGCAGAGATGTGACATTTGATGAAGGTACAGCTTACAACAAATCCAGAAAGAGACCTACTAAAGAAGCTGAAGTAGAAGTACCCAGAATTCATGATACAATCATGGACGAAGAAGCTCAAGAAGAAGATTGAGAGTTCCAGGAACCACAAAGACCTGTAGATCCACCTCTGGAGAAGAATTAGCATAAGAGGAAACCTGATTGGGTACGTGAAATTATCCAAGGTGCAGAAAGATATGGGGCTCCAGAAGAAAATCACAGAGAAAGAAAGATAACCAGATCCAATTCCGGGTATGTAGCTTTACTGTGTGATTTCATTAATAAAGAACCTTCTAGTTATGAAGAAGCAACAGATCAGAAAGAATGGAAGGATGCTATGATTGAAGAATATCAATCAATCATGAAGAATGACGTTTGGGATGTTGTCCCAAGACCAGAAGGGAAGTCAGTTGTAACTTCCAAATGGATCTGCAAGATCAAGCATGTTGCAGACGGTAGCATTGAAAAGTATAAGGCAATATTTGTAGCTCGAGGTTTCTCTCAGAAAGAGGGAATAGACTATGAAGAAACATTTGCACCTGTAGCCAGATACACTTCCATCAGATCAGTATTTTCTCTAGCTGCAGTGATGAAATGGAAGATACACCAGATGGATGTCAAGACTACCTTCTTGAATGGTGTAGTAGAAGAGGAAGTGTACGTAGAACAACCACTCGGTTTTGAGACACATGATAGAGAGTCTCATGTATGTAGATTGAAGAAATCCCTGTATCGTTTGAAATAGGCACCCAGGACCTGGTGCGGCAGAATTGACAGCTTTCTATCCAGTTTGGGCTTTACCAAGAGTAAAGCAGATTCCAACCTTTACTACAAGGTTGAAGATGGAAACCCAGTGATGCTCCTACTGTATGTAGATGATCTATTTGTGACATGTACAGATGGGTTGATTGCTGATATGAAGAGAAAGCTTGCTGCTGAGTTCGAAATGAAGGACTTGGGGATGATGCATTACTTTCTAGGTATGGAGGTGTGGCAGAGTATAGATGGAATCTTCCTTGGACAAGGGAAGTATGCAGTAGAGATCCTAAAGAGGTTTGGGATGATGGAATGCAAGGCTATGGCCACACCTATGGCATCAAACCTGAAGCTATTGAGTGATGCTTCATCAGATTCGGTTGATGCTACAATGTATGGCCAGATGATTGGGTCATTGATGTACCTGACAAACACAAGACCATATATTTTCTTTGCTGTGAACACCTTGAGCCAGTACTTGACAGATTCGAGAAGTGTTCACTTGACTGCTGCAAAGCATATTCTGAGGTACCTGAAGGGTATAGTTGATTATGGGCTCAAGTACGATGCGAATCAAAAGATTAATCTAGAGGGTTATGTTGATTCAGATTTAGGCAGGCAGTGCCATTGACAGGAAGAGTACTTCAGGATGTTGCTTCAGTATGGGATCAGGTGTGATATCTTGGTTTATTAGGAAGCAATCTTGTGTGGCACTGAGTACAGCTGAAGCAGAGTATGTCACAGCTTGTTCAACTAGTTGTGAGGCAGTATGGATGCAGAAGCTACTGTCTGATATATTTGATCTCCAGTTGGATGCTACTTGTATACATTGCGACAACCAGAGTTGCATGAACTTGTCAAAGAATCCAGTGTTCCATGACAAGTCGAAGCACATCGAGATCAAGTATCATTATATCAGGGATATGGTGCAGAGAGGAGTAGTGAAGCTCCAATATATTGCGACGGAGGAACATATAGCTGATGTATTGACGAAGCCATTAGCTAGGATGAAGTTCAAGTACTTCAGGGAGAGACTTGGTGTTCTCCAGATTGAGGTTCCTCCCAAGAGGAAGTGATGTGTCTGTGCTATTCCATTCTGACATGGTGAGAGGATTGGCTCCTTCCATGATCAGCTGTAAGTGCAGTGCCATTCCGACATGGTGAGAGGATTGGTTCCTTCCATGGTCGGATGTAAGGGATGTGACATGGTGAGAGGATTGGTTCCTTCCATTGTCAGGTATATGTAGATGCCACATCTGGTTTGAAAAAGGAACAGCTCTGTGATGCCTCATCTAGTTTGAAAAAGGACTAGTTCTGGGAAGACTCATCTAGTTTGAAAAAGGACTAGCTTTATGTAGATGCCTCATCTAGTTTGAAAAAGGACTAGCTATGGGAAGACTCATCTAGTTTGAAAAAGGACTAGCTCTGTGTAGATGCCTCATCTAGTTTGAAAAAGGACTAGATCTGGGAAGACTCATCTAGTTTGAAAAATGACTAGCTCTGTGTAGATGCATCATCTAGTTTGAGAAAGGACTAGTTCTGGGAAGACTCATCTAGTTTGAAAAAGGACTGGCTCTGTGTAGTTGCCTCATTTGGTATGAAAAAGGACCAGCTCTGAGATGATACATCCAGTATGAAAAAGGACTGGCTCTGTAGAACTTCCTGTGACGAGAAGAATCATGAGATAGCACTAGTGATGATCCAGATCAAGTGATGATCCAGATATAGTAATGATGATCCAGCAGTAATGATCCAGATCGAGTGATGATCCAGATCTAGTGATGATAGCCAGTGATGATCCAGATCCAGTGATGATGTTCTATGATGATCCAGATCGAGAGATGATCTAGATCCGATAATGAAGATGACTTGAAGATGAAGATGACTTGAAGACGAAGATGACTTGAATACAAAGATGACTTGAAGACAAAGATGATCCAGCTAATACAAAGAAGAAGACCAGTGCTGAAAATTGTGTCGAAATAATACCTTCCTAGTTAAGAGGGAGTGTTGTTGTATATGTAACTTCGAAATGTATTCATCTATGTATCCTATGTATTGTAATCTGATTTTTATTCTGGGATGTTTATATTATTTATTTGAGTCATGTTCTCTTGCCCTGATGTTCCGATTGGGAGGATCAATAATGTAAACAAGTCATGTCAAGTCATTGTTAAAGTCCCCACAGTTTCGGGGCACTAGGGTTATTATACACTCATAGAGATGTAGACTCTAGTAAGTAATTGTTAAGTTAGGCCGACATGATTGAGTGCACTTCAAGTGAACGGAAGAATATAAATAGAGAGTGAGACTCTCTATTTATCATACACATCATTCACTCACTCAAGGGTGGCACATTAGTGAGGAAGGAAATATATTGGGACTAGACAGAAGAAGAAGATTACTGCTGTTAGGAGATCTCTTACTGTTTTGGTGTTGATTCTATCTCTAAGGAAGTTGCGGGGTTTTATCCTTTATGGTTTCCCCGAGGAAAATCTCTTTGTGTCTCTTATCTCTTGTGATGTGCTTATGTTTTATTACTGTGCTTGTTATTCTCTCAGTGAAAAGATCCTAAGATCATAATGCTAGCTTATATGATGAAAAACTAACAAAGACCCCTATACGGTGTGGGAATTTGTAGCAGGCATTTTCTTAAGGCTACTTGAGACAATTTTCCAACACTTGGTCATTTTCAGGACTTTCTCCAAAATTTATTTAGAAACCTCATTTTGGCATATTCATAACTTTGTCTTCAGACATGATTAAGGAGAAATAATACCATGGTTAGGTAGAAAAACCAACATACTACAAGACCCCATGTGATGCAGTAATTTACTCTAACCCATAATTTAGGGAAGGCATCATTTTGAGGCTACTTAGCCATTTTTGCTTGCTTTGGCACAAACCCCTATTTTGGCAGGTCCATAACTTCTCCCTCAAGCAGTTTTAGGACAAACTGAAGACATGGTCAGGTAGGAAAAACAACAATATACAGGACCCCCATATGCTGCTGGAATTTATATTCCCCTATAAATTATGGCATGCATTTATATTCTCTTAGAGTAGTTTTGACTACTTTTTCATACTTATTCAATTTCCAAAGTTTCACAAAGTTGGCAGGTTGACATCTTCCTCCTTCGAGCCTCTCTGGTGGGGCAAGTGACATAGTTTTATGCTCCATACAACACTCTAGAGACTCACATTCTCAATACATTTTTCACATCATCCTATGAGGCATGCCGACCATTTCCTTAAGGCCAGTTGGGAAGATATAACACGAATTCCACACTTAGACAAATTTCTCATTTCTCAATTTGGACTTATCTGCCTAAGACACCCTTTTGGCAGGTCCATAAATTTTTCTTCATCCACTTCCAAGACAATATGAATACATGGTCAGGTAGGCTGAAGACCAATATATAAGACCCCCATTTGCTGTAGGAATTTACTCTAACTCATAATTTAGGGAGAGCATCTTTCTGAGGCTACTTAGCCATTTTTGCATCCACTGGTGAAACACCCTATTTTTGCAGGCCTGTATCTTTTTCCTTAAGAAATATTAAAGCAAACTCAAATAATAAAAAGGTATCCAAACCAACTAGCCATAGGATGGTACCATGGTGTGGGAATTCTTCTCATACCATAAATTATGGTGGGCATTCTCTTAAGGCTGTTGGGACCAATTTTGACTAAGTATGATGGGACCAGAGTCTTCCTTAAATATATGTTGTAGTTTGGTGAGGCAAGTGACATGGTTGTATGCCCCATACAACACTCTAGAGACTCACATTCTCAATACATTTTTCACATCATCCTATGAGGCATGGTGGGAATTTCCTTAAGGCCACTTGCGTATATTTAACACCAATTCCATGCTTAGACAAATTTCTCAATTTGGACTAATCTTCCTAAAATACCCTTTTGGTAGGTCCATAAATTTTTCTTCATCCACATCCAAGGAAATATGAAGACATGTTAGGTAGACCAAAGACCAATCTATAAGACCGCCATGTGCTGTGGGCATTTACTCTAACCCATATTTTAGGGTGGGCATGTTTCTAAGGCTACTTAGCCATTTTTGCATCCACTGGTGAAAAACCATGTTTTGGTAGGCCTGGACCATATAAAATAATGACGAATTCTATACCATATATACACTAATGCTCAAACATGAAAATCAAATAAAAAATAGAATGAGAAACAGGATAAACATTCATGTAAAGGAGTTACTTATTGAAGAAAAAGACGACACAGGAATCTCTGGCATGAAAGGATTATCATTCCTCTGTAATTTTATTCATATATATCTAGAAAGTTTGAAACATGTTACAATGGAGAGCCTCTACTCTTGAAAATTACTAACCATTCTCCCCTTTATGGGGAGCAATTTATACTATCTTAGTCCCCAAGGCTAATCCTCGAAACATGACATGAAACTGTTTACAGTCATAATCAACCACTAATAACTTAGAGCGTGGTACTGCTGCCATGGTTTACATATATTAAAACAAACATTATATATGGAGCTAATGTTCGTGCTTGGTCTGTATGGCAGCACATCGCTTCTGTTTCTGAGCTTACAGGTCATGAAAACAATGTTAAGGATGCTTCTGATGACTCACTACTAACTGGGATCGACCAATCGTCTATTTTTTGAATAAGCAACGTTTCCTTCCCTGGGTCTGTGTAATTTCATGCTCAAAGGCACCTTTCTACATGGTTTCCAGACTGGCAAAGGAGTTTATATCCTTTCCATGCTTTGCCTTTTCTAAAACCCCCCTCTGTCCTAATAATATTGTTGAATGAGGAGACTTGGAGAAGGGAATATTTGTACTCCCCACCTCCCATGGTGTGGGTTCTCCTACAGGTCATACAGTGGGGGGTGTCTTCCACCTCCTCACCACCTTAGAAAAATTTGTGACTGGAGTTCACAAAAGATGTGATGAAGATTTTGGACACCTGCCACCCCAACACGAGCATTTGCTCCTACTGGTTTCCACAGAACATGGTCACCATGTATCGGGAATTTAGAAGCTATGATTTCTTTGATGGTTTCTGGGGAGACACTCCTGGGACAAGAAAACCTAGGGACTGCGTAGCTGGAGGTACAACTATCCGGAAACATTCAAAGTGCTTCACATCTAGGCCTTGATGGTTGGTGCTTTTCTGGTGTGAAAACCAAGGGCGATATATGAGCATGGAATCAAGCTCACCAACCATCAACACCCCAATACTGATAAGCTTCTCAAAGCATATCTCCATTTCAACTCTTTCAGAATTCTCATAATCTCTTAGTAGAATAACATTTCGAGCATTGTCTCTAATTATTGATACATCTTATGCATGTTAATCGGCCTGGGAAGGTTGTTTTTATATAGGGTGATGAAGATGAATATGGATACAAAGATGACTGGTCAACATAATGGAAGCATGAATGGACACGTGGGTAGGGATCTCTATTTTCTGCTGCATTGCTGCCATGCCACCTCCTTTGAATATGATGCATTGCTTTCCACATGGATCACAATGTTTGTACATGACATTCTTTTCCTTTTCACTTACACTGACAATGGTGTTCGGAACAGTTTCATCTAGCTGCATCCCTTTGCTTCATGTAGAGGCCAGGTTCGTCGCTTCAAAGATCTAAACTTCATGATCTCCTGCTATTTTATACGCAAGACACGTGTCAGATCTCTGGAGTTGGGAAGGCTGGTGAATTGGTGATGCTTTGGACATGATCTTCAACTAAGGCATGTCACAAATGGAGTCGAGGGATATGATTATTGTTCAACTCATATGTGAGGACATCCTTTCTGTACCAGACCTCACCAGGACACCACCTTTACCAGGTTGAATGGCACTAGAGTCACCAGGGATCAAATTTGAATGGAAGGTCTCATTTTACTTTGAAGGGCTGTGAGAAATTGAACCCTTCAATGTTGACATTTAAAAATAAGTCATTCTTTTCATTTGAAAATTTAAGTGTTAAGAAAAATTTCTTTATTTATTAAAAACATTGTATAGAAAAAAAATTGACAATAAGAAGAAATCCCAAGTGATTCAACATTTACATGGAATTAGTGAGGTAAACCATGTACATATGATTTATCCCTTCCAGATTCTTTTTATGGGGATTACTGAAGAGTTAGTATAGAGTAGGAGAGACTAAAATAAAGGTTGAGAATGAAGAAAATGTAACACTGATTGGGAAAAGGCCCATTTAGAAAGAGATTGATGCACTTGTTTTTTTAATGTGAACATATATAGACATAACCATTAGGAGTATTGGTTTTTTGTATTGCATTTTCTTTGGCCTATTTATTTTTTGAAGGGAAATGTTTGTTTCCTATCATGCTAAAGTGATTAGAGTAGTTGAGAACTACTCGCAACCTTATCTGAATGCATAATATGAAATTAGGGGTGAAAGTAGGCTCATGGGGTACTAAAGCTTATTTTTGTCTAGAATTGTTTTGAGAAGAGCTCCACTATTAGAACTACTATGTTACAAGGCCAAAAGAGATTAGGCATCAAATACCTAACATTAATAACAAACTAAAAAGATGTCCAGTGCCAATATATTCACCTAAAACTAGTGTACTTCTAACATTGTACATCCCTGGGAGATTTAAAATTGTTGATCCTTGTTGTGACCACTTGATCATTTCCATAACCAATGGTTTAAATAAACAACATAAAAGTAAAAAAAAATGGAAGAATAACTTTTCCATGACATTTTACCTTACCTGTTTTGAAATGAACTTTTCTACATGCTATGAAAAGCATTATATTATTATCTTTCCACCGAAATAAGTTTTTTAGGATCCACATTTCCATTAATGGAAAAAAAAGCTACAAATACCATCACAAAGCTAATTGATATGTGTGTCCATATGGACACAGTTCATGATTTACTAGCCATTCAATTTCAAACTCCACCTAATCCCTAAGCATCGTCTTCACCATCATAAACCTAAGTATTAGAAGACTTGAAAATGTATCTTTCAAAATTTAGTCTTGAGTCTACTAACATCTAGATGTCAAATGAGAGGGATTCGTAGGGATTCTCATTTCTCTTTTAAAAACTCGGTGCATATAATTATTATTCAAACACATTGAAAAAAATATCCTTCGGTGCAGCTACCTAAAAGAAAAACCACAGAATGTAAACCTAATGCTTTCAGGAAACAACTTTTTTTGTCAATCCTAAATTCAACAACTATTTTTAGAATTGAATCATGTCCTCCCCAGATGCTTAATTCAAAGTGATCAAACAAAATCCCCAATTTTAGGTGGATTATGGATAGTATCTAACATGTCCAGAGACTTCTAGAGATCATTCTTTGTTTCGAGGACGCTTAGGGTGCAAATCAGAGAGCCCACGGAAGGAAGAGGAGGAAGAAGAAGAGTACTCAAGTCAAAAGGTGAGGCGAGTGAGGAGGGGAGACATAATAGGGGAGATCAACACTATAAACCTGCACATATTGATTTGGGGAGATCAACATCAACCACCAATCTCTAAACTACCTTCATAGGGACCACTCAAACTTGAGAACTTTAACATTCTGCTAACCCTTTCTCATATGAACAAGTGAGCAACTTCTGATCATGGAATGCTTATCACCCGTTGATATACCCAACATCTTGTTCTGACCGTAGATATTCATAGCCCCTACCACTTTCTACGGATCGACCATAGATGTTGATTAGGAAGAGGGAGATGGAGATGATGATGATGATGATGAAGATGTGATGACAATATTTGGTATTCACTAAATTGTTCTGAGCTTCGCCAACATTATAATATAATGGTTACGAGTGATTATTCACTCCTATAAATAATGTACTTTATGGAACTACCAAACTACTTAGTTTGGATCTTCCTCTTTTAAGACACTGGACTAGGTCCATAAGTATTGATTCTTCATGTGCACAAATCTAAGAATAGGAGGCTTCATAGGGACCAAAAAGTTGTATTTTCTTTTTTTACTACTTCCTCAGATCATATTGAATTTTTATATTAGTCCTTGGAATGGGTGTTAGGAGAAATCCTTAATTTTTCACTCAACTGGCTGCTCCCCCTATCAGGTAAATGTCTCCATTCACTGAGCTCCCCCTAAAGTTGCGATGATGAAGATGATGATGATGATGATGATGATGACGAATATGATGATGATGATGACGATGATAATGAAAATGATGATGATGATGATGATGATGATGATGATAATGGAGATGCTGATGAATTGGATGACAATGGAATATGATGATGAAGATGAATATGCTGACGACGACGACGATGAATATGATGATGATGATCAAGATGATTATGGTGATAATGAAGACGTTGATGATGAAGATGATGATTATGATGAGATGATGATAAGGAGGATGGCGATTATGAAGAAGATCATGATGACGATGACTACGATGATGATTATGAAGATGATGATGATGATGTTGATGAAGACGACGAAGATGATGGTAATGAAAATGACAAGGATGATGATGATAATCGCCATTGTTGTCGTCATAACCATCATCTTCACTGTCTTCATTGTCATCATGATCATCGTCATCATCATCGTTTTCATCCTTGAAGGGACTTGTGTATCGTATCTCACTATAAGCAATGCAACCAATACAGATTATGACAAAATCCTAGTTAAATTAAATTAAACTACACTAAATTAAAAACATAGAGTTGTTTAACTATATATAATTCAAAATGCAACAAAATATAAAATATGCAAATAAAAAAACCCAAAATAAACTAAACAAAAGATAATTATGCAAAATAAAAAAAACAAAAAAAACACCAAATATAAAATATGCAAATAATCAAACAAAAAACGCAAAATTCAAAAACATCCGCACACTAGCTCATTAGCATTCAAAAACACCTGCACACGATCTACTCCGGCTCCCATTTGGGGTTTTCAATTTCGAACTTTCACTGAAGGATCTGGAACAAGCTATGACGTTTTTTTTACAGGAAGGGTAGGCAAAGGACTTTTCCTATTAGTGCATCATCCACTCCCTTTGCATGTGAGCCCATGCTTCTAGAACTATCTGCCCCACCTCCAGAATGGCAGCAATGTTTAGACCTTCAGGTTTCTTTCCTTCTATGTTTTTCTTGATTACCTATTGTGTTTTTATTTTATTCATGGTTTCCTTCATTGTTGTGGATGTGGTGGAGATGAAATGCCTCAAATATCCTTGCAAGCATGAAGCACGAGCTATCCAGGTGAACTTGGGAAATTCAATGTGAGAAATAAAACCAATAGTTATCGAGGAAAAGGAGGAAGGTAATGTGGAGCTATATGATTGCAGGGTATGCTATGAATGGGAAATATGAAGAGGATTCTGATTTTGCTTTCTCGATGGTGCTTCTAATTTGTGCAAAAATCATGGCTTATGATTAGGGTAAGCAATTTCATATCCTCACGATAAAATATGGATTTGATTCATATGATTTTGTGGGTATTTATCTAGCTGGCATGTCTGCAAAATGTAGGTTTGTTTCTAGTTTTGTCCATTCCTTTTGGGCATCATGTCAAAATCCCCATGAATTGATAGCTCAAAGCTAGAATATGAATGTTTTTAATAGTATGGTTGTTAGTTTTTCTTTGAGAATCGGTACTTTTTGGACTTTGAATCTTGAATGTTCTATAGCAAACCGTTTTTTGTTTTCTCGGAGTGGTTTTGAGGCTACTGAGCAGAGCTTTGTAGCAATTGTGGAACGCCAGATCTTGTCTTGAGTTGTACATGCATAATTGATTTGAGTAATTAGTGAGACATCGACCCCAGCCATATCATTCTTTGTATAAACTAATAAAATCCCATTACGTGCATCAATTCTTGCAAATTCTAAGTGTAGGCAAGCATTGCGATAGAAGAACACAATATTCCCTCTGCGGTTTTCTGTTTCTTGTGTCCAAGATGGCATAATATTCTATCAGGAGGAAAAGAAGAAGCAATGAGGGCTACCTTGGAGTGATTCCTAAGAAGAAATCCAAGCCTGAACCTAAGGATAATAAATTCATGTTCAGGGTTTTGCTTCATAATGGTTTGAATTTAACTCTGCAGTTGGAGGATGTAATGAAAAGATGTCAGTCACCTAGTTTGTAAGGAATGTTAGGAGAAAAGCTGAGAAATAAATAATACAAAAGGGGCCAAGAAAAATCACCATACACCAAACTTTAAAATGAAATATTTTAAAGAATTCATAATAAATTCTGAGCAAAAAATTGTATTTTTTAAATTTGCAAAGTTGTTTTTATACAATATATTTCCTTTCAGTTCATGTCTATTTAAATTTTTTGGATTAAATTAATTTTTTGTATTTCCTTGCACATAATTGAAATTTATGTTTACTAAAACTCTGTTTATATTTTGATAATGCTTGCAGGGTGGCTCTTTGCGTTATGATCATTGGAGAGCAGAGGTGGATTTGGTTCTGAATACTGTGGCAATGAATGCTTCAACTAATTCGTCAATCTTGTGGTTTTGTGATGAGGAAAATATCTCTTGTTTCAAAGACGCGCCATATTTCACCCCCTTACCTATCTCAAGGGCTTGCACTATTTCGTAAAGGTATCTCTCTTCCTCTCTCTTTATATGACATATACACACATGGTTGTAGAATGCATGTTGATGGGGTGAGTCTTAGAGTTAATAAGAAATTGAAGTGTTCTCTTATAAATCAAAATAAATGTATTAATATGTGTGCTACAAAAGAATTACATGAGCTCCTCAAAGTGCATTCTGTTAGAACAAATATTTCCATATCTAAATATTATTTACTGAAATTTTTTTTTTATAGTAACTAGGGGAATCGACAACTAGAGATAGGCTGGTACTCGTGTGACAAGGGGTCCAAGGATCAATTTTGGCTACTACTATACCCCTAGGTTCCCCACACCCTTTACAAGACATGGGACACAAGTAAACCCGGGTGGGATTTGATCTCGTGACCTCCAATTTACAACAAGTGACTTCATAACAACTGAACCGCCAATGAGCCACACCCGTGCGGGCTATTAATTACTGGAAAGTTAACATTTCATAGATAACAAATATTTATCTGGAGTATTTAGTGACATTTTATTCATATAGTAATACAACATGACTCTTTCCTCTATTTTTTGTTTTATATTGTTTGGCAGGATGGTGGTATTAACGGTGTCCACACATTTCCAGTAAAAACTTATTTATATGTGTATTTAATATACTTTTGTCTTAAAATTTAAAATTTGTGTGTTGTTTTCATTTTAATACAATGGTTAAATAAATCTTGTTGAATACAAACACAACTTTCCACATCAATGAGGAAATAGTATTGTAATATAGCATTTAAATGTGAGTTGATATTCTGGTGGAAAATGTGTGTTGGATAGATTGATTGTTGATTTCCTTCACAGAACATGTGGAATGTGACTCCAGAACCACATCTCTTGGTGGAATTACCCCAAGAGCACACTTTCTAGACGGCATTAGTTGATTTAATTGTATGCCCATTTTTTTTATTTCATAGAGTATTTTGATACTTTCCATGCCTAACAAAATGACCACTTGTGTATAGGTCTAGGAATGGATTATTTATTTAATTTATAAATTTAATTTCCAGCCATCATAGTGGTTTTCCATTTATTAGGACACCTCTTTGCAAGCGGTATGGGCCAATGGACCTAGCGAAAGGCAATTGATAAGGTAAGGGTTCTTGCATTGCCTACATTCTCCCTAGGCATTAATATTTTATATGAATTTCTTGTACCTGTCGTATAATATAACTTTGATATTTTCATTTCTATCCTCTTCATCACGCGTCATATCCAATGTTTGTATATAAACATAAAAATATCAGACTTATCTGTCTTTGTTGTGTTCTTGCTGTACCATTCCCTGCTTTTCCTTGGGTTTTAGAGTTCGTACCTCATTTTTCCATTGCATTCTTAGGAGCAGTGTAGTAAGTAGTACTAGTGCTATGTTCACCTATTCTGCAGTGCACTGTGCTAACATTTTGGATAGGTTTTTCCTACGTTTAACTACTAAAGTTGACTATTTGTAGCTTTCCCTTAGTTACCCGCTATCATGAGGTTCTTTTGCAGTAAGTAGTTCTAATGACAGTGTTGCATGGTTTGTCCTCTTTTTGCAGAGAAATTGATCAATACATAGTGTCCTTGGAGATTTCAGTAGAAGTGCACATAACCTGATAGTCTCAGTCTCTCAGAATACCCTCTCTAAGGAGAATTTTCTCAACATCAATTGTAATTGCATTTGTGGGTGCACTACATATCCTGGTGTTCGGTCACATACAAGCTTGATAGAACTTCTAAGACATGAACTATTGGATTTTGAAGCCTGAATGTTCTATAGAAAACTGTTTTTGTTTGCTCATAGTGGTTTTGAGGCTACTAAGTGGTGCTTTTTAGCAATTGTGGAACACCAGAGCTTGTCTTGAGTTGTACATGCATAATTTCTTTGAGTAAGTAGTGAGACATCGACCCCATCCATAGCAGTCTCTATATAAACTAATGAAAGCTCGTTGCATGCATCAATTCTTGCAAATTCTATGTGTAGGAAAGCGTTGCAATAGAAGAACACAATATTCCCTCTGCGGTTTTCCATTTCTTGTGTCCAAGATGGAAGAATATTCTACCAGCAGGAAAATAAGCAGTAATGATGGATACCTTGGAGTGCTTCCTAAGAAGAAACCCAAGCCTGAACCCGAGGAGAAAAAATTCATGTTCACGGTTTTGCTTCTTAATTGTTTGAATTTAAACTCTGCAGTTAGAGGATGCCGTGGAAAAGATGTCGTTGGCCGAGTTTGTAAGGATTGTTAGGAGAAAAGATGAGAAATAAATAATGGAAAAGGGGCCAAGAAAAATCCACTAGGGTCCCCAAGTCTATGTGGAATATGTAATGGGAGAATGAATAAAGATGGAAACATCATATGCAATGATTCTCACAACAATCCCATGCTTGTAGCTCTACAGGTTCATCCCTGAAATTCCTCCCCTAAACTGTTTCTTTATATTTTTTATAAGTCAACATAAATGTATTTATATGTGCGCTACAAAAGCATTCCATGAGCTCCTCAAAATGCATTCTGTTAGAACAAATATTTCCATATCTAAATATTATCTGTTGGAAAGTTAACATTCATAGATAACAAAGATTTATCTGGAGTATTTAGTGACATTTTATTCATATAGTAAGACAACATGACTCTTTCCTCTATTTTTTGTTTTATATTGTTTGACAGGATGGTGGTATTAACAGTGTCCACACATTTCCAGTAAAAACCTATTTATATGTGTATTTAATATATTTATGTCTTAAACTTTAAAATTTGTGTGTTGTTTTCATTTTATTACAATGGTAAAATAAATCTTGTCGAATACAAACACAAGTTTCCACATCAGTGAGGCAACGGTATTGTAATATAGCATTTAAATATGAGTTGATATTCTGGTGGAAAATGTGTGCTGGATAGATTGATTGTTGATTTCCTTTGCAGGACATATGGAATGTGACTCTAGAACCACATCTCTTGGTGGAATTACCCCAAGAACACACTTTCCAGACAACATTAGCTATTTTTTTCTTTTTGGTTAAGTGCCTTGTGACTTGTTGGGTGAACCTTCGTTATATTACAAGTGTATTATGATATATTTCTTGGTTTGGCATGGGAAGCTTTGTTGGGGTTGAAACAGAGGTATATTTCCATTCTATAGCATTTGTCTTGTAGTAATAATTTTTAGTAATAGCAGTGACATTTACACCTCATGGCTCTTGTTTGAAAAATATTTAATGTCTAGATTAGGATTTTCCTATCGAATATTTTTGAAGTGGATTTAGTTATTAAAAAGTAGATTTTGTTTGAACCATTCAACCCTATCTACTCTTTAATCACTAAAGCCTCCATGAGATCCTCAATCGACCCCATCTACCTAACTTGGATTTGTTAGGCACTAATCACAGCTTTTATGCCATTTTAAAAATTAATTCAGCTTTCATCTTCTGTTTCATCTCAATATCAACAAACGTTCGTTGCAGGTATTGCAAAACCGTCGAAAACTTGGGTGGATTTCCACGAATACCATCGCTATAGTGATGCAGTTTCATGGAACAATTATTGTTCAATGTGCAGATTTCGTCAATAGAGATTTGTTTTCCACGGTTTTTCATGGAAGAAATTTCTGTTCAAATTCCAAAATTCGTCGATAGAGAGACAATCGTTCATCGAAACTGTTCCACGATTTTATGTGGAAACAAAATTTTGCCTAGCAATTTTTGGGCATATTTTCATCGTTAGAGGGACAAAAATTTTGTCGATATAGCGATGAAACATAGAAAATGAATTAACAAAAATCAATTTCAAGGCCACCGTATAGAAGACACGTGAAAACCATATTTTCTCGCTATATAGACACCTTATAAAGTGCATCATTAGACTGATGAAATAAGTGCCAGGAAACGTCAAGACCATTATCGTTGCAATTGAGACGACAAAACATGGAAATAGAAACGAAAAAGCATCACAAATTTGCTCATATGTATTAGTGACCACAAGTGGTATTAGAGTGGCTTTCGTAATCCATCATGCCTCCATTATTTGCATAGGATATTTTAGGCTAGAGATAAGTATTGATGTTTTTAAATAAATGTATAACTTTTTTATTCAATGGGAAAAGTTATGTTGGGGGAAGAATACAAGATGAAGACATAGTTGGTACACATTTAGTTTATACCCTTAGTTGGAAAAATACTTGTTCACTATTGTAACCTCTTTTGGTACCCCTTCGAGTAGTACAAAATTAAACCAAAACCACACATGGAATCTCACTCCCATGTTCCCTCCAGTATGTTGGAATTCGCATAGGTAACCTACAATAGTTGTATGTAATTTAATTAGTTGTCTTTTTTCTACACTGGAAATAAGCACAACACTCAAGAAGATTACTCTCAATTCTCTAGATACTTGGGTAGTATGGCAAAGGTAATGGTTGATACTCCTAAGTTAGATCCCTCATATATTGGGAAAAATACTTCTATTTCAAGCCACAAATATATCAGAGAGAGAACCTAATAATCTCTTCTCTATAGGGTCTCTAAAAACCTCATCTCTACAACACACCATTGAAATTTCTAGATTATGTCAAAGCTGTTAGTGGAAGAACCAAATTCACTATGGGGCACCATAAAAATTACTGTCTATTTGCATCTAATGAGATGTTAAGAATATTTTCATTGAAATAATATTCAACGGGGAGCAATACTCCTACCAAAGTGAAAACAATTGGGGATCCTAGAAATTATAATTTGTGACGTATATAAAAACAATATTTGAATTATGTTGATTGTTTTGATATATATCTCCAAAAACATTTTTGAGTAGTCCCAAAAACCTATATCTGTCGACTATCTCAAAATAATCATTTCATCATGTTGGTAGTTTTGATATATATCTCTCACAACTATTTTTGGGTGAACTTTACCATTATTCCTCTGGTTCTCATACTTTTCAACTTCCATTGTACACACTCAGAATCGAAGCCATATGGAGACCACAAACTAGAACCATCCCAATAGAACCTTCCCCAAGACCTTCATGCACTAACCTCAACAATCATGTCCTTGTAGAAAACAATTAATCAAAATATTCTCTTCTTAACCCACTCAATCAATCACCTCCAACTCAAAGTGGCTCACAAAAACAATACCCTAAGAAACCATGAGCATATGATGAGTTTTATCTCTCAATATGTTGGATTTGTTTTAAAATTTGATAATCAAATCAATGAATATATGGTCACTAAAGAAGAAGGCTCTCACACTCTCTTCCCAAAAATCCAACCTTTCTCTTGTTAGGATACAAATTCATGGAGTTGCTTCTTAAATATTAACATCTGCAAATTTGATGGATCTGAACCCCTGAGTCATTAATGGAGTTTTGAGGTAAAAAAATGGGCCTCAAAACAAAATTGTACCATTAAAATTCAATTTTTAAGAACCCATAGGGTTCAAGATGATAATTTCAACCATAAGGGTAAAATTTGTGAAAAACAATGGAGGGAAAAAGAAAAAACTACGTTTTCTAATTGTATTTTTGACATATCTCCTTATCGATTCACCCAAATTTTGAGTTTGGCGACTCTTTGGATGTGAAATTAAATTTTGCATCCAACCCATACCCACACTACATACTTCTGAGGTATCTAAGGCACCCAAAAATAAAATTTTCAATAGAAAAACGTATTTTTCAATTGAAAAAATATTTTAATATTAAAATATGTTTTTCTATTGAATTTTTATTTTTGGGTGCCTTAGGTACCTCAAAAGTATGTAGTGTGGGTATGGGTTGGATGTGGAAATAAATTGCGCATCCCAAGTCCCCAAACACAAAATTTGCGTGAACCGATAAGGAGACATGTCAAAAATACAATAAGAAAAAGTAGTTTTACTTTTTCCCGTCCAAAAATTAGAACTTTTATTTTATTATTTTCCTTATGATGCCCATTTTAGACCTCAAAACTCCCCTAATGTGGTTTGCACAAATGGAACACTATTTTTATCTCCATGGAATTAAACGTGAACTTTAGAAGTTAAAAATTGGGTTCTATATTTTGACTTAGAACTTTCGAAATGATGGAAATGGTGTCAGAAATTTTATCATTGTTATGTTCCTTGGATCCAATTGGTGAATATCTTTCATGATCATTTTGACCATGACATTCACTTCCTTCAAAGGTTAAAAAAACTATATTGAAGTGTCATAAATATGGAATATATTATAGCCTTTAATCAATTGACAATCCTCATAGAGGGATTCTTTTATTATTTTCTACTTGAACTATTCAACAATGACCACAAGAAAGAAATTCATTCTCATGTCATTCATCATGTCCCTCCAATTGGTTGGATGCTTATTATAGAGTTATAAAATATGAAATGGTGAACGGTTCCAAATCCAAATTCCCTTCATTACTCACCTGCATGGGGTATCCCATGACTAGTACTTCCAATAATTCTCCCACACCACCATTACAAATAGAAAATTTGACGTCATGTTCCATGGAAGAATGCTAGTGCCTTGTCCTTTTCTATAATTGTGATGAAATTATTCGAGAGAGAATACCTATGAAGAACAAAAAATATTCCAACTCTAGGTATCCCCACATGATTCCTCGAGGATAATACATGGAGGCTCTACCTAATGCTCTACCTAACACACTAGTGGAAGATACTATGCCACCCCTCGAGAGAAAAACAATATCACCACGATATTGTCCATCATAGAATCGACAATATTATTTGTAGGAGGGAAAGAACCATTAATACGATATGGTTACTTTTGATTATATCTTGAAGTTATTTCTTTTATGGAAAAAAATGATTAATCTCTAATTAAATGTTTACGATATTGTAAAATTTCTAGTTTAAGATGTTCTTCTTCACTTGACATATAATTCTTCACTCTAGGGGACATGTAATCTAAAGTGAATTTTATAACAAAGCACTTGTCAATTACCAACTAATTTTTGCAAATATTACATTAAATATGTCAATTTATATATGGGCATGAACATATGAAAGATGAAATACTATCTACACTATGTACAAGTGTGCAAAAACATGTCGTGGATGATTACGGTGTTCGTGTAATTAAATTATTAGTGACCTTAGAGTCCTATCTATGAAAGAGTTAACTATTACAAGGTTCTATATATTTTTCACCTTAACGAATCAATGTCTTGGTGCTACATATGTTTCATCTGAAGGAATCAATGTTTAGGGTAAAGCAATTACTAAATATGGCTTGATTATTGCAATAGTTAAATATGTTATTCTTTTGAAGTAGGGTAAATGGTTTTTGTTGATTATGGAGTGTGCTATATTTATTATTTTGAAAAAAAATCATTGAACTGGAAGAAATGGAACAACCAAGTACATCTATTCCAAAAGAATGACTAGTAGATATTGGAAAAATAAAATACAAATATGTAGAGACATTATATCTTGAAAATTATGCATATTGGCACCAACAAATCATGTGGCTATCTCTTTAAATTTATGCTCTCTAAGTTTCTCAAAGAATATAAGTAAGCTTGCATCTACCTAACTACTATCAGAATATAGATTTTTCCTTACTAGAAATGGAAACCAAAATTTCTCTTAAAATAATATAAAATATGATATCCTAAAACATAGGTATAGGCCATTATGTTAGGGATGAATCAATAGTTCTCTATATAATTCGTCCCCTATATTTTTATGTTGCTAGTTGTGGAAGTTTCGAAGTAGTGAATTTATGTGAATAGTTCCCTTGATGTATTGAGGCCACCCCCTACAATATAACTAATACATAATGGATTTTTATGCAATGTTGTTAATAATTCCAATCTGAGCATTAAATAGAAAAAAACCATACTTTCCAAATCAATTGAAAACAAGAATACAAACACAAACAACAAAACACTCAACAAAAGTAACCACAACAGCAAATCTACACAATTATTACATATATTGGTGAATCTCTTGGGTGTCCACTACATTCATTATGCACTTGTCCCTCGAATCCATAACCATCAATATTACATAAATGAAAGAAAAGGAGAGCCACAAGCATTTTATTCATTCACAAACTACATGTTTATGCTTCTGTGCCTTGGACTTTTACCTTACATGATCCGACAGACCTCGACTTGAGTGCATTTAAAAAAAGTTTGAAAATAATGCATTAATCAGTTTGCTTAATTCATGAACAGCATTTTTAGTTAATTGAATGCTGTAAAAAAATAGAAAATGAATACAAACTGAAACAGAAACAAGTTGAAACAGAAAGAGAAATAGGAAATGAGAACAACAAAAGAGAGTCACAAACACAGAAGTTGTTAACGGAGTTCACCCCCTTCACTGGGCTACGTCTCCGAGTCCCTCTCCAATGGGTACCGATCCAATTAATGGCTTTAAATGGTACAAATGGTTCTAGCATCAACCTCAGCACTTGCAGAAACAGAATGCTAGACAGAAAGTCTTGAAGACCTTTCTCCGGAAATTACAATCAGCCTTCATAAGGCAAAGAAAGCTAAC
This sequence comes from Pseudotsuga menziesii, assembly GCA_001517045.1. Lineage (NCBI taxonomy): Eukaryota > Viridiplantae > Streptophyta > Pinopsida > Pinales > Pinaceae > Pseudotsuga > Pseudotsuga menziesii. The sequence continues at coordinate 20,143 of LPNX011168208.1, forward strand.
ATATGACAGAGAATGTCAACTTCCACAGTAACGGCATGGGAACACTTTACAACAAACTCTCCAAGCTTCGCATAACCGAGAAACGATGCGATGCCTTCTAAACGAGCTGAATCCTCTCTTCTGTCCTGTCGCAGTGTTCAGTGGGAGGATAAGTAACGGGTTCGACTCATCTGCTACCCGTCTTTTCATATTCCATCGAAACGTTTCAACTGGCTGTACATAACATGTTACATTCATTTCTGTTACAACAAACAATATGTTATGAATGGAACATTCGTTATTTCCGCCATGTGACAGAACTCCGCTATACAATGGACAAATGGAACCATATAATGTTATAAATGGAACGTTACACATGTCCATATCGTATGAATATCCGCCAAGTGTAGACTCCGCCAAATAATATATATAAATGGAACTCCGCCAAAGGTTACAATAAAACTGTATGCATCAAATGTTATCCCGCCAAATCTGGACCATACTATAAATGGAACATATGCTATCCATCCACTAACCAAATGCTGCGATGGATCTGTTACATATATGTTATACCCACCATGCAAAAGTTCCACCAAATCAAACGTTGCAATAGCGATACCAAATGTTATAAAATGGAATATCCGCCATATGTCACGCCAACTGTACTGAACTCCATTGGCGCCACGTATTACCAAATATTGTAACGACTTTATGTTATGAATGTTGACTCGCCAAGCGTTGCAAAACCGCCAGACTAGCCGCGCAATGGATGTTATAACCGTCAGATGTTTTGACTGGACCGTGCACAAAATGTCGCAGGTGTTACCAACTGACCGCGCACCCAATTCACATAACATTGGATGTTACCGCGAACCCTGCGACATGGCTATTAACTGCACACCCATGACTTCACCGCGTGGGCTTTTCAAAATGTTAATGAATGAACCGTTGAGCTATGCACCCACCATTACAAATGTTAACACATGTCGCCGAGCTTTGCAATAGGACTATGCCCGTCAACATTTGATGTTACATAACCGTTACACCAATATTACATCGAATGTTATAACTGAACTTTTGACTTGTCATATATATATATATATATATATATATATGTTATAACTTGCGGACTTTGGTTATAATACAACATATTATATTATATGACATTCGCATGTATGTGCACCGTTTACCATACTCATTTGATGGAGTTATAACATATGCTAAATCTAGTTTCGGGACATGTGGCAAGCACTTCATTTCATTATACTCCGAACCATGGTATAAAGCTTAGCTTTGATTTTATATGTTTTTTAAACCATAGCCAATAACTTTAATAAAACCATATATAATATAACCATTTTTAATAGCCATTGTACCATTTTCCTTTAATATTATCAATATAACTTTTAAGATGAAATAACTCATTTGGATCATTCCTCACCATTGGAGAGCTTTTGGACCTCCAAAAGCCTAGATGACCTTGCAGGTAAGTGAGGGTACAACTTCCTCACATTTCCAATCTCCATACATCCTGCCTTGCTCAGAATCTGCATATTAGTCTCCTTGTCCATGGCCAAAGGAGGTTCATGCCATTTAAAATTCTTTGCATATACAACTGTATTCATTGGAGATAAGCTCAAACAGAAAGAATGTTAACACTTCTTTTCAAAGATCTCAAAATGATCATAAACAAAATTGAGCTTTTTACCTTTCAATCTTCCCTTGGTGATCTGCAACCAAACTTGCTTTTCAACCTCAAAAGGATGATGATTTTCATGCCTGACTTTGCAAATTGCCCGGCTCTTCTCCTGCTGTTCTTGCACTATCTGCTGCACTGTTTTCTTTGCATCATGATGTCCACCTCTCACATCTTTTGTGCCGAAAGAAAAGTCCACCTGTGACTTCAACAGATAACAAAAACAAGTCTCAAAAGGAGATTTAATGCACTGCATGTGCTGCAACTGTTCACCCCAAACCTTAGGATGTTCATCACCATAATTTTGAAGAAATTTAATAGTCATCCGATTCATGCCAAGATTCGAAAAAGGCATGCTTTGCTGCAACTGCACTTCAAGTTGTATGTCTCTATTAAGTGATAATCTTTCAGGTCCCTGTAACAAAGCACCATACTCGGGAACACTTTTAATGAATTCAATTCCATGTTCCATCAATGATTCACCTTTAACAGCCATTAATGCAAACTTCCTACTAGCATTCACTATCATTTTCATTTGACTTGTAGTGACTAATGCCAGATTTGCTTTCATACGATGTGCACGAACAATATATTCCACACCACCTTTAAAGAGATGATATTTGTTCTGCTCTCTATAAAAGACTGCTTTCCGGTCATACAAATATGGACTCCCAAGTACAATTCCACAAATGTCAAGTGGTACTACATCTAGTTCTACCTCATCCATAAACTTTTCAGTGATTGCAAATTTCAAAACACATTTCTTTGTAACTTGCAATTATGTATCATTAGTAACCCAACCAAGAGGATAGGGTTTTTCATGAGGACTAGTAACTAGATTAAGTTTCTTAACCACTTCTTCTGATATCAAATTCACTTGAGAACCACTATCAAACAATGTATCAATCTTTGTATGATTTGTAATGACACGAACTTGAAACAGTTCACTTCTTCTTTTATCACTTTGCATAGAAGTAGATAGCAGATTTGTACTTGTACTTGCACATGAATTAGAAATTGAGCTTGCATCAATGGAAAGAGATATACCATTATCTTTACCTCAGATTCCTATTGCTGTGATCTTAGTCTCATCACCTGAATCAAATCCCAAGTCTTGAATTACCATTGCAGCTGTTGATTATCTTTGTCTTTGTCTTTATTTCTTCCCATCCATTTAGGCTTTAACTTTGGGTGAAGTTTCCAACACCTAGAAACATCATGCTCTTTCTGACAATGTGAGCATGTAGGCTTTTCACCCTCTTCCTTGATGGTATCTAATTTCTTACCCTTATCTTTGCTTTTACCTTTGTTGTCAAATTTAGATGACTTCTTCATAAACAAATTATTATCATGCTTACCCCTGGCTTCTAAATGTGTAGCTTGAACACATACATCATCCAAATTACTGGGGTTAAACATCAACAAAGTATGTTGCAAATAAGAATGCATGCCACCAATATATTTAAGAAGAGTTTCTTGCGTATCCAATGCAACATTCAATGCAATAGCCCTCTTTCTAAATTCATGAGCATATTCCTGAATGTTTTGTCCTTTAGCTTGTCTAAAAGTTTGCCAGCTCATTATTAATTGCTGCATGTGACCTAAAGGATAAAAATTCTTCCTTAATACTTCAATGAATTCATTCCAAACTGAAATAATTTTACCATGCTTTCGAAGATCTTGCTGAATCTTGCTCTCCCACCAAGTAAGAGCCATTCCACTCATTCTCAAAGTGGCCAACTGAATCCTGGAAGGGTCATCATTAATTCCCTGCACCCTGCAATATACTTCAAGCTGCTTGATCCAATTGTCTAACTTTTCAGCATCTACATCTCCATCATAAATTGGTAATTCAAACTTAACATCCAATTTGAAATAAGGCATATTAGGATTTGCATTATTCGAATGAGAAGTATGAGAAGAAGAGAAAGTTTGATTAGTTTCAGGAGGATCACCATCTCATCATACTCCTTTACCCTTTTCTTCTTTCTTCACTTCTTCATCTTTGGATGAAGATCCTTCTTCTTTCTTCTTCCTTTCTGCTCGCTCATCGAGTAGAATTTCCATCATGGCTTTCATGCTCATAAAAGCCTCCAGAAACTTAGTTTCTAAAATAACAGGCTTTTCCCGTTCTGTATGTCCTTCTTCTTCCCCTCGTGGAGAAGACATGGTTCTTGAGAATGTTCTCCTTGAGCCAATCTCAGGGTCTCCTTCAATTAATTCTCCTTCACCACGCTTTAACCTGAACCTAGTAAGCATTCACAAACTTGCACAAGCAGTCAACCAGCTCTGATACCATAACATGATTCGATGGACCTCGACTTGAGTGTATTTAAAAAAAGTTTGAAAAGAATGCGTTAATCAGTTTGCTTAATTCATGAACAACATTTTCAGTTAATTGAATGCTGTAAAAAAATAGAAAATGAATACAAACAGAAACAGAAACAAGCTGAAACAGAAAGAGAAACAGGAAATTAGAACAACAAAAGAGAGTCACAAACACAGAAGTTGTTAACAGAGTTCACCCCCTTCACTGGGCTACGTCTCCGAGTCCCTCTCCAATGGGTACCGATCCAATTAATGGCTTTAAATGGTACAAATGGTTCTGGCATCAACCTCAGCACTTGCAAAAACAGAATGCTGGACAGAAATTCTTCAAGACCTTTCTCCGGAAATTACAATCAGCATTCGTAAGGCAAAGAAAGCTAACGTATGACAGAGAATGTCTACTTCCACAATAACAGCATCGGAACTCTTTACAACAAACTCTCCAAGCTTCGCATAACCGAGAAACGATGCGCTGCCTTCTAAATGAGTTGAATCCTCTCTTATGTCCTGTCGCAGTGTTTAGTGGGAGGTTAAGTAACGGGTTCGACATCTGCTACCCGTATTTTCATATTCCATCGAAACGTTTCAACTGGCTGTACATAACACGTTACATTCATTTCTGTTACAACAAACAATATGTTATGAATGGAACATTCGTTATTTCTGCCATGTGACAGAACTCCGCTATACAATGGACAAATGGAACCATATAATGTTATAAATGGAACGTTACACATGTCCATATCGTATGAATATCCGCCAAGTGTAGACTTCGCCAAATAATAGATATAAATGGAACTCCGCCAAAGGTTACAATAAAACTGTACGCATCAAATGTTATCCCGCCAAATCTGGACCATACTATAAATGGAACATATGCTATCCATCCACTAACCAAATGCTGCGATGGATCTGTTGCATATATGTTATACCCGCCATGCAAAAGTTCCGCCAAATCAAACGTTGCAACAGCGATAGCAAATGTTATAAAATGGAATATCCGCCATATGTCACACCAACTGTACTGAACTCCATTGGCGCCACGTATTACCAAATATTGTAACGACTTTATGTTATGAATGTTGACTCGCCAAGCATTGCAAAACTGCCAGACTAACCACACAATGGATGTTATAACCGCCGGATGTTTTGACTGGACCGTGCACAAAATGTCGCAGGTGTTACCAACTGACCGCGCACCCAATTCACATAACATTGGATGTTACCGCGAACCCTGCGACATGGCTATTAACTGCACACCCATGACTTAACCGCGCGGGCTTTTCAAAATGTTAATGAATGAACCGTTGAGCTATGCACCCACCATTACAAATGTTAACACATGTCACCGAGCTTTGCAATAGGACTATGCCCATCAACATTTGATGTTACATAACCGTTGCACCAATATTACATCGAATGTTATAACTAAACTTTTGACTTGTCATATATATATATATGTTATAACTTGCAGACTTTGGTTATAATACAACATATTATATTATATGACATTCGCATGTATGTGCACCGTTTACCATACTCATTTGATGGAGTTATAACATATGCTAAGTCTAGTTTCGGGACATGTGGCAAGCACTTCATTTCATTATACTCCGAACCATGGTATAAAGCTTAGCTTTGATTTTATATGTTTTTTAAACCATAGCCAATAACTTTAATAAAACCATATATAATAACCATTTTTAATAGCCATTGTACCATTTTCCTTTAATATTGGATCAGTATAACTTTTATGATGAAATAACCCATTTGGATCATTACAACTATCTTAACTATTCAAATTCCAAATATTGTACATGAAATACAAATGTTTGAGGACAATTCAACAAGGACTATAAATTTCACTACTTTTACAAATTTATTTTCATTTTTAATCATAACGGAGAGGTAAAACTAAGAGATTGTAATAGAATGTGTTATGAATATAGGAAAATGAACCGTGTAGGTATCAATCACTATGAACAAGCAACCAACCATTCGACATTCCCTCTTTGTGGGGTTTTCACCTTCTTGTAGTATTCTAGGAACTGGTATGAAATTTCATGGAGATCTATGTATTAAAGGTATTGATTATGGATTAGAGGGAAATAAGTATATACATTTAAAATTAGATTTCAATGCTAAATAATTTATTTTGAAACATTTTAGGGTGAGGTAGTTTTACATGTTTATTAGTTCATATAAAAATAATGTTACACATTTCTATAAAGTTAGAGAAAAATGTGGGATTGTCTCTTTTCCTCTATGTTGCATGAGTTGGTTTCTTTAGTTTTAGCTTTAGAGTGGAAAACATAGTGGCTTGGATTACATAAACAAAAGCACATGAAATTTTCCATCTTCATATTGGTATGTTTGTTCTTAATGAAGTTATTAAATTCGATCAACATATTCATTGTCGATGAAGCTACACACCCATCAAAATTTTAAATTATATAAGTCTTTTTGTTTATGTTGTAAATTTTTATTACATTGACCATACCAAAAAAAAATTATATGATGCATATTTACATCTTGATTTCTACATGTTTAATCTTTTTCTATCTCCCATTGAAACCAAAACTTATGTATGTTTTATTTAAATACTAAAACTCTCTTAGACTCCCTTATCCTTTGTATGGTTTTTCTATTTTTATCATTTAATCATCTATTTATTAAAGTGTGGATAAGGATATACATGGTGCATCATGCATCCTTCTTTGAATTTTCTTTTATGAGAGTGAAGATAATGGGTAAAACTTAATAAAAAAATCAAATAAAATTTTATTAAATTCATATATATATATATATATATATATATATATATATATATACATACATATATATGTACATATATACATACATGTATATGTACATATATACATGTATATATATATGTGCATCTATACATGTATATATATATGTATATACATATATATGTATATATATACATATACATATACATATACATATATATTTGTAAGCAAGCACCCACCGAGTTTCAAACTAGTGACCTTACACAAGGAGTTCCTTAACAGTACACCCATCCACCGTGCCCGTGGGAAAATTCATTTTTTTCCCGAAGAAAAAAATATTGTATTATATTGATAAAAAAGAGAGTCTTTACATGATATGTATTCCTTGCATACTGCTAGTAACATCCAGAAACAAAACACAGAAAGTATCATATATTTTAGGTCATAAGACTTGGTCAATAAACTATCTGTGAATCACTGTTGTGTTGAAATATATCAAGAAGAGAATAGGTTGCCTCCTTGAGTCCCACATAGTTCTTTAGATGCAACAAAAATATGCTTGAAAACCTCTCCACTGAAATGGAGAAACAAAAAATTGCAAGAAGTTGTCAAAATGTCTGATTGTTCAAGAGGTATTTTCAACAGGAACTAATTCTATGAACAACATGTGGAAAAACTCATATACTTCTGCATCCCTTTTTTCAAAAAAATTCCATGTACCATCCTCCATCTTCAAGCCATCTTTGGAAAGGCGATTTGAAGTTGTGTTTCTTTCCCTATAAACATGACGGCATGATATGTGGTCAAAAGTTTTCCAAATTTTGTTTACTTCTTAAAAAAGTGGACTGAGAGCAAGACTTCTGCAGCACTAAAATTTATTCATGCAGTAGATAATTACAAGTGAATCTTTGAAAATCTGAATCTTTCTACAGTGTTTTTCCAGGGATAAGCAGAGAAGAAGTTTTAGAGCCATGAGCTTTGCATAATTATTTGTTCATGTTCCAAGACCCATTTGGATATGAAAATGATTGTTTTGATTTAAAAAAAGAGTGGCCCCACCCCCATATTTAAGGTCTTGCGAGGCTCGATAAAAGAAATCTCAAGCCAACAAAAATTCAATATGTTCCCTAGTGACTATTCTTACGGTCAGTGCACCTTTGGTTTGAGGGAAGTAAGAAAGGATGTTGAGACCTTGTTTTTCTATGGCTTCGGGTGATGAGGATTTTTCCTGAAAGGTTGCATTATTTCGATCTATCGAGACAGCCCAAGTATGGATAAGGTGTAGATATTTTAGGTTGGCTAGTTGAGGAGAGGTGGACCAAATTTTCCAAGAATCTTCAAAGGATTGTCCGCTCCAACCGAATCTTTGATTCAGAAGAGCTTGCGAGTGTGACCAGGCCTAAGATGTAAAGGAGCAATTGAGGAAGAGATGATTGGCGCTTTCTTCGTTATTTTTGCAAAGGGTACACCAACCCGACCCTTCGAGGGAACTTTTCTGCATTATATCCTAGGTTGGAGTTCTATTGGAAAGAACACACCACATGAAAAACTTTACCTTCAGAGGGCATTTAAGTTTCCAAAGCCCTGGTTTCCACCATTTCGGTACACTTTGGAAAGAAGTGAGACAAAGTTGTTGGTATCTAGTCTTTGGGGTGTAACTTCCATGTGCAGCTTGTTCACAAACTAGCTCGTCCTCTGTATCCATGATCCTAATATGAGATAGGTGAAGGGATGAAATGAACCTCTTCCAAGTTTGAGTCCAATGGGCTGGGATCTCAATCTCCCTCCATCCCAACCACCCTTGTTGCCATAGATTTGTAGATGTAGGGTCAGCAATCTGACTTAAGTGAAAGAGACCTTTGTGCTGCAGAAATTGAATGACCTTGTGTGGAAGAAGGTGGTTGAGTTTCCTGCTAGGATAGGGGTACCCATGGGAAAAGTCATATGTACATATAATTATTGTTTTTTAGTTTTATTAATTATATCTTAAATTCCATATAATTAATTTTACTTTCGTCCATGGTACTAATGCACTTGATTTATTCTAACAATAGACTTGATATGCATAAACTCATTTGTTAAATATGATGTAACATATAAAGGAGAAATAGACTATTACAAACTTTCAAGTTTCAACTTTCAAAATGCATCTCAGAAGCCACCAATCATCACATCCATTTGGGTTAGATTCCTCGCTGAGCTCCCAATGTTGGTGGTAAAAACAATAAATAAACACAAGATGGCCATGGATTTCCACCACTTTTGGTCATTGTGGCCCCTTCTAAAATTGATTAACCCTTTAAAAATATAGCTTTCCTCATCAACAATTGAGCGTTCAATCATGTCTACACAATCAAATGTAGAACCACATTTCACTTTTGTAGGAGTAAGCTAAGCCTAGTTATGAATATGCTCTTCTACTAAAATATACAATATACAAATCACATCAATAGATAAAAACTTCATTTTAAAGTATTTTGGACTGAAAATATAAAAATAATACATGATAATTTTGAATTATCAATTAGCTTCATATAACAATCACAAAACATAGAATAAGTCAATAATAAATAAAAATTATTAAATAAATCTTAAAACTAAATAATAATTATTAAATCTTAAAAATAATAATAGATAACAAAAATATCGCGTGCCGCAGCATTCATAGCTATTTGCTCCATTTTAAAGACAACATAGCATGAACATGGTATCTTTCATCTATTGGACTTTCTCCCTAAGCAAAATGACAAAAGCTAGTTACATGTGATTAGACTCCACATGATTTTCCAGGACAACGCTCTTTCTGTAGAATCCAGCTATAAATCCCCCCCTATTGAAAGAGTGTAATGAACCATCCCAATCAAATAAATGCCAACTTAAACCGTCGAAGGAATTCTTATACACACAATCAAGATAAACACGTTCAGTGTCCATACAAGTTCTTGGTAGTGGCATTTCATACAGCATATGATCACTCTCTAGAATAGCTTGAATTTTTCTGGCCATAAGATAATATGGAAAACCCTTCTCTTGTTTCTCGTAAAGGTTGAACCCGTTACCTAATATAATAATCTTGTTCAAATTGGTGGTCGTTCAGTTTGCGTCCACTACATTCTCATACAGGGAAAGCTCACAGCGAGGCATGAAAAAAAAGTGTTGGCCTATCAACTGTCCGTTTACCATATTCGTTAACAGAAAGACAAGAGCAGTCGAAGGCATTTATAGCTTTTTGGTCCATTGCTGACAGTACTGGATCGTACACCACGAAATCATGCACCCATTCAAAATTGTTCCTTAATAAAATGGCCAAACATAACTGCATGTGATAAGCCTCTACATAATAAGGCTTGATCTCCTCATTAGGTTCCATCACTCCAACACCATACAGAACCAATTGAATTTGTGAATGATTTGGGTCTGCCCCTATCACCCTTTCTATCATTTTAACCACTTTTCCAGTCTTCATTTGTTTTACAAATTCTCCATAGAAGACAGATTTCTCTAACTTTTCAAGAGCCTGCTGTATTTTCTCGATTATTTTCCCAACTTTTGTATCGATTTCTACATCGGTGGCACTCTCCATGCTTATAATCCAGACCCGAAATGTAACTGACGAAAATGAACGATAATACTTCCTGATGGAAATACTTTCCACTTGCTTTGGATGGATGCAGTCCCACGTATAACACAACTTCAATGAATCTCTCAAAACCTACAGAATAATGAAAGATGTTTAGTTGAAGTATTGTATTTGTTTTAAAACAAAGTTAGTTTTAAAAATGAGTATTTTTTTTTTTATAATGTCTTGCTTATTCAAAATCACAAATTTTTAAAGAAAATTTGCGCTCTCTCTTCTTTTAAACTGAACTCATTGAGAACTATCACTCTACAAGAGTTCCAGAGGGTGATCGTATGCACATGAATGAAATGTGGGCCAGCGGTCTCCTTGAAAATGTGTGGTTGAGGGTGGCTCGTTGGGATCAAGGAGATTACAAGAACCCGATTAGGGAAAAACGGCTGGTGCAGGAGCCACTGTTGCGTTTAACAAGATCCGAGAAGCAGATTCTTGGCGATTAGAGGAATTGGAAGATGTGCATTGAGTCTCTGCCAGAAAGGAAAGAGGAAATCTAGGGGAAACCCTAAACCGGTCAATGAATTATATCTAGAAAAACTGAAACTCAAAAAATATACCTGGAAAAAATATGCAATGAGTCGTATCTGGAACTGGAACTGAAATGGTACTTACCTAGAAAAATACAGAGTTGTGTCCGACCATAGAGTCTCTCAAAATGAAATCTAGCGAGCCTGGAGTCAAGCATGGAAAGGATATTGAGTTCTGCTTCTATCTAATTATCCGCAGGAGCGTACATGCTTATATGCATATTTAAATGAACTCCTTGTCAGTTTATATCACAAGTATTTTTATATTTATAAATAACTCAGACGGTGATTCTATTAGATCTTGCATAACTATGTACATTACTACCGTATCTATCTAGGTCTCATCAAGCATATAGGGTTTAACTATACATTACTACCATATCTATCTAGGCGTGATTAGGCAGATAGGGTTAGGGTTTAACTATACATTACTACCATATCTATGTAGGCGTGATCAAGCAGATATGGTTTGAATGGTTGACGGAATAGGATTATTTTGTAATTTTTTTTTTTAATTTTTTTTATATATTTTGGATAGTAAAGTAGATAGTTCTATGTTTTTTCATCTACATGATAACTAGTAGTTAACTTAATGAATGGATAACTTGGACCAATACTTTCTGGTAAATAACTAAAATAATATGAGATAAAAAGAAAAAGAATGTAAAAAGTAACTCATACTTGATAAATGGTACTTTATAAATGGATAACAAGAAGAATGTGGATGATAACATGTAGCTAGGTTCACAATTAAACCAAATACAAACCATGTGGGTGTGCTAGTTTATATTCTTTTTTTATCTCATGTTTTTTTAGTTATTTTCCATGAACACTTCATTATCCATTCATTCAGATAGGAGTTATCAATTCATAGCTACAAGTTATCCATTCCTAAGGTTATATATATATATATATATAATTCCATAGAATCAATTTTGATAGTACAATGATCTCATCCTAATGCATTCCTCGAAAAATATAGGCCATAGTTCCCCCAAATTCTCAAATAAAAACCCCTGTAGGCTTAATTAATATGGATATAAAAAATATAGGCATGTCTTGGGAACTACACATTAGGTGGACACCAAAGTGCAAGATGGAGGATTTTTTATGATTTTGGAGGAGTTTATTAGGAGTTAGGAGGATATTATTAGGGTGTGTGCAAAAAGTTGAGGGATCGTTTAGATGCAATGGTGGAGTGAAGTCAATCGCTCTTGATCCAAAAAAAAGAAATCATCCCAAGCAACACCGAACCTGCCAAGCCTAGTCCCAAGGATGGCAATAGGCATGCCAACTAGATTAGTAAGACAAATCGCACCTCCGTTTTAGTGAAGAGAATCGCGTGCGCGATTTCCTTCACTAAAACGGAGGCGCGATTTTGAAAGCCTGTTTTTTTTTTAAAATCGGCCGAGGCTGTCTTTTTCTCATAACCGCATGGCTATTGGACGAACGAGGACCAACTCTGAACTATGCATATGCGATTTTGGGTGTGCTTGAGCCCTCCATCTCCACCTTTGGATAAACCTCCCCTTTGTGAGGTATTTTCTTCATTTTTTTTCATGTTTTTTTCATTTTCTTCATCAATTTATTTGCCCTAGATTGAAAAATTAAACCATATTAAATTAAATTATGGCCAATTGAAACAAAAACCCAATGGAATTGCCCAATTGAAACAAAAACCCAAGGTAATTGTCCAATGGAAACAAGAACCCCAATGTAATTGGCCAATTGAAATCAATTCCTCAATTTAACGATAAAAATGAAATAATTTTGATTATTTAACAAAATTCCCATGCCCAATGGAAACCAAAACCCCAATTAACTCAAAAAACAAATGAATATATTGGGATTTTTTCTTTGTCATGTTTTTTTTTGTTGACATTTTGTACACTCTAATGTTGAGTCTTTAAGTTGTGTATTTTATATAGTTGGTTGTGATATGATCCAAACCATCCCATTGTATCTATGATAACAATTATTGATGTAGGAATTGACAAGTGGCCTCATCTAAAGGAATTACCCTGCCTTCCTCATAAAAATATAGTCACCCTCATTAATAATAGCTACCATAGCCATTGAATATCACCCTCATCAAAATGATAATAATATTCATTATTAATAAATGGCTTAGAAATTGATTACCAACTTCATTCAACAATAGCCGCTCTCATTAACAATAAATAGCTTATGAATAGACTAACACTCTAACAATGTAATCCATAACTAGAATAGAGACTAACTACTAGTCTCATCCATATTACGATTCCCATCATTAACAATAATTAAAACATGAAATAAATACCAATCTCATTAATTATCCCTAACTACAGCCCTTTTCATTTAAATATTAGTTTCCAAATTCAATTAACTAAAATTATCATTGAACAATAACCCCCTTTAATTAAAGATAGTAAAACTAACATCCTAATCCAAATGATATTCTCTCTAATGGTATCTATATCAAGAATAATTGTCATTCTCATCGTAATAAAGTTCATTAAATCACTATTTCCATAAGCATATTCACAAGGATCCTTGTGAATCCATACCAAATCCACAAATAAACACCTTATAATTTTGATGAAACTTCTTGAAGTTGCTCTTCCAAGAACATCAATAAACACCTTATAGTTTTGATGAAACTTCCCAATCCAAGTGTCAAAATAAGTTATAGTTCAGCTTCCCATGCTTTTAACAAATATTTCGTCTTGAACGAAGGGTACTTTTTGGTTAAGGTCAAGACAACAAAGTTAAACACTAGACTCTATGAACGTGAAGATACATAGGTAGGTTGATGTATTTGATTAAACATGCCAATCACATACTAGATCATACATGATATTTAATCCAGTGGAACCCTTGCAACCATAAAATCCATAAAGTTCTGCTAAATAGCCTTTGGAGTCCAAAAAACATCACACTACAACAAATAATTACATATCTAACAAAATCGTTGCCTATACTGGTATTTTATTCATCAACAACACATTATGCCGCCTATTCTTTACTGTAAAATTCAAGATCATTTTTTAAATTTGCATGATAGATTTACTTTATATGTCAATAGTTATACAGTTTTCAGTTCTTAGATATGTCATTATATCATGTGTTTATATTTCTAATGATATTTTATTTGTATATATGATTGAAGTGGCTACTATGGATCGTAACAATGTGACGATACTGAGGTTCATTAGCCATTTGAGAGACATTGGTTTAGCTTGGAGGGGTGGAGATGAGCTCCGTTGCTCCCTGTCAGATTCATTGTTATCTATTGTTGTTACGATCGCAATATCGAATGATGCATTGTATAGCATCGTATCTTACAGGGAGAGGAAAAGGCAACAATATACTGATGGGTTGAGTTACAATGAGGTAAAAAAGCTGAAAATAACAATTTAACAAGCCATCTATTCATTATTTAGACTGCCTGGGACGAATGACATCCCGGAGATCAGTAGGCCACATATTTCTATTGAGTGGTGCACTTTTCCACCCATTAGAGACAACTGGATGGATAGGTGGTACATGGTTTTTGACATTCCCCCTCACAACAATAGGGAAGTACCAATGTGCTTCCTCCGAAAATTGTATGCAGAGTTTGTGATGGGGAAACATGTCAACTATTTTGACATGTTGGGCTTCTAGGGAGTTGGTAGGGGAATGCCCCAACACCGACCCCATGCTAGGCATAGAGATGCCAATCCACAGATACCTGCACCCCGTGTCCAGCTACCGAGGGTAGACATCCCTCCTGCACATGACATGGTTTCCCAGACACAGGATGCATTTTTTACTCTAGCTGAGATGGTCTCTTGACACACGGCCACTATTGACTAGAGAGTGCCCTCTTCCTCTGCTAGTGTACAACCACCAGCTTCTGGTGGTGGAGGGAATATGTTGGTGGGGATATATCGACATCCCATGTGCCTCAAAGCGAACCACACGTCTGCACATCGTGTGGGGGACCCTGTTATGGTCCTGGACCAAGACATGGTACCGCTACGATGACTGGTGGTCAGGTAAGAACATTCTTTTAAAACTCTGTTATTGTTCAATTTTTAATTGTTCCATACTATATCTAACATATTAAAAGATTCATAATATATATGCAATATTTACTCTTGCAGGAGATTGATGCCTCTCACGGGGGTGGTACTGCACCTGGTGTGGTTGTACCCAAGACCCAGAGAACCACAATTGAGGTAATATTTAAACACTTGTCATTTTGTTATTATATGTATAATTTTGTTAATGCATGTGTTAGTCTTGATTAATTTATTAAAATGTCTAATATTTACAATTTTTGAAGTTGCAGGAACCCCACTTGGAACATGATGCTGAAGACATTGATATTAACGACATAGTCCAAGGTGGAATTTACGACTACTTGACGAATGTAAGTACATGGGTTATGATCGAATCTTGTTCGAATTATTTAAATTTATTACTGTACACTGCTTTATAGAGATCGCTAATGTAAATATAATTTTTAAACTTGCAGATGCTAGAGGCATCTAAAGAGGGGCACAAAATTGATGGAAGCGGTCACTCCCGTGGTGGAGATATGTCCCAGGAAGGGGTAAGTATATTAAAACATGTTATTTTTCAGTACATATTATTCCATCCATTCAAATCCATGTCTAACTATGGTAACACTTTATGAATGCAGACGTCATCGCAAATCCCTGCACCGCCTCTTTGGTATGGATCTCCCCGTAGTCCAAACATAGATAAGGGGGTTGTTTACACCAGACGAGGTCCCTCTTCCTTGAACAGAGTGGCTGTGCATGAGGATCAACCTACTCATCCCACGGTAATGTACACACTTCCAATGGCAGTTGTTGGTTAGCTATGTATTCACTTCACAAGTGTTTTTTCTTAATGTTATTTTTGCATGTTTACAGCATCAGGATGTAGAGTCATCCATGCCAGACCTTAGTGGGATTGTTGATGCTGCTATCAATGCCGCATCTACAATAGGGATAATTCATAGTGAGGTACATCTACTTGAATATTTGTAATTGTACATTTCATTTGTATTGTTTCTGGACATGCACGATGTCTAACTATTTAATCATTTGGTGAATGTAACCACACCTTGGTCCATTAGTGCACACAACTGAGGTTGATGTTCAACCTATAGCTCCTCTTACTACTGAAGAGCACCAACCTCATCCCCTAGAAATGGTTTTTTCGCTGAGATGTTCATTTTTTACATAATTGATTAATACTTTCTCATTCATGTACATGTTGATAATTCTTGAGATAATTGACATATTTTTATTTATTCGTAGAGAATCATGGCAATGAGGCTCGTTGCAAGGCCGAGTACAGTAGAGGCACCTACACCCTCGACACCACAGGAAACTATACCCCCGACGGATGCAGTGAGTCTTTGTTTTATTTACAATTGAGTCATATTTTAAATTTTCAAACTTTGTTAATGATGGACAGTACTAGTTCAGTTACCTGATCAAGAAATATTGTCATTGATTTTCAGTCACCAAAGATGCATAGTGGTCATAGACAGAGCCAAAGAACATCAGGGTCCGGGAAAAACAAGAGAAAGTTAGAATTTTGATGTGTTAGTCCAGGACAAATATGTATTTTTATGTATAGTCCAGAGTTAGAGTATAGGGGCGCGGTCCAGGACAGATGTACTTTTTTTTGCACATGTACATCAAATATGTTTTTGATACATGTACATTGACAGGCCATAGATCTAGGCCTTATACTTTTGTATTATAACTTTCATGGTATAAAAAATATTTCATATCAAGGCTCTTGAGATATTCATGGTTCAGTCTTTTAAGTGTGATTATACATGTGTGGCGAAGAATGTTTCTATGTGTAATGTTCCCAATTTTTTATAGATTTTACGATTGCATGGAGATATCAATTATAAATTTGAGAACAATGCACAATTACAATAAATTACATAATGACAAAAATGTACATTTTAATTGTTTTTTACCACGATCCAATTGCATATACAATGTTATATTAACAATGTCAAATTGTATTCAAAAAGATGGAACATAGGTCTAATACACATTTAAGCACCCATCACAATTAAGCAACTGATCCAACTTGGTGGAATACTAAAGCACCTTATCCACATAACAACCTAACAAATGTTTAAAGTATGGACGAAGTTGACACACTTAAATGATGCACTAGTGTGGTCTACATAAATAAAATTATTTTTTGGCATGATGTCTTTCATCTAACAAGTACATGGGATACACATCAAACCTAAAAGTATCCAAGTATTATAAGGTTGATTCAAAATAACAGTTATGACTATATCCTGCACATTATGTATGTCCTACACATTATTTTATCATTTTGTTAATGTACATGACCTTTGATGAATGGCCTCAAGTAACAACTTTGAAGGAGATGAAAGTTATGTGTGATTAATGTACATGGCATTTTCGAAGCATTCGTAGCGTGAAGATATATATATTTTGTAATAATGGCGTAATAGAATGGCGTAATAGAATGGCCACTTGTTTCTAAACATAAACATGTTCCATTACATGGTTACTGACTTAATGGCATTGTCTCCTCCTGCATTTCATCGTACAAACGCTCACATCTCTTATATGAGGGAAAGATCTACAATCACCTTCAAGCTGACCTTTATGTGCAAAAATTTCACATTCACTTACTGAGCAAAACCGTAGTTTCCAAAATTGACAAAAAAAAAAATGATCCCTTATCCATGGACCCAGAGTAGAGGGCCACTCTAGCACTATTGCGATGTACTGAATCCAACAGAGCTGACGGTTCATCGATCCGAGCAACGGTCATCAATCTATGGAACGTTGAATCCCACCTCCCACTGGCTTTTAGGGACACCCATTGAGTCCCTAACCGAGACATAGAGTGGAAACCGTGCATCAAAAAGGGTTTTTAGTGGGTCATGCAAGCATTTTTAGGCAGGTTCCATGTGGGAACGCTAGCCACATGTTCACGGTCAAGGAATTTGCAAAGCCGACCCATATGTGCAGAAATTGGACATTCACTTATTGAGCAAAACCCTAGTTTCCAAAATTGACCAAAATAATGGGCTCTTCTCCATGGAAGAAAATTAGAGGGCCACCCTAGCACTTTCTCAATGTCTAAAATCTAATGGAGCTGACGGTTTGTCGATCCGAGCAACGGTCATGATTCTATGACACGTTGAATCCCACCTCCTCCAGACTTCCAGGGACACCTGTTGAATCCCTACCCGAGGCATAGAATGGGAACCATATATCAAAAAGGACTTCTGGTGCTTTGTACAAGCTTGTTTAGGCATGTATTGTGTGGTAACGCTAGCCACACCTTCACGGTCGAGTAATATGCAAATTTGACCCCTATGCGCAAAAATCTCACATTCACTTACTGAGCAAAACCCTAGTTTTCAAAATTGACCAAAATAATGGTCTCTTCTCCATGGAACCAGATTAGAGGGCCACCCTAGCACTATCCTGATGTCCTGAATCCAACGAAGCCTACGGTTTGTCGATCTGAGCAATTTTCATGATTCTGTGGCACGTTGAATCCCACCTCCTACAGGCTTTCAGGGACACTTGTTGAATCCCTACCCATGGCATAGAATGGAAACCGTGTATCAAAAAGGGATTTTGGTGGGTTGTACAAACACTTTTAGTCATGTGTTATGTGGGAATGCTAGCCACACCTTAACGGTCAAGCAATATGCGAATTTGACGCCCATGTGCAAAAATTTCACATTCACTTACTGAGCAAAACCCTAGTTTCCAAAATTGACAAAAATAATGGTTTCTTCTCCATGGAACCAGATTAGAGGGCCACCCTAGCACTATCCCGATGTCCTACATCCAACGGAGCCAACGGTTCGTCTATCCGAGCAACGGTCATGATTTTGTGGCACGTTGAATCCCACCTCCTACAGGCTTTCAGGGACACCTGTTGAATCCCTACCCGGGGCATAGAATGGAAACCGTGTATAAAAAAGGGCTTCCGGTGGGTCGTGCAAGTGTGTTTAGGCATGTGTTATGTGGGAATGCTAGCCACACCTTCATGGTCGATCAATATGCAAATTTGACCCCCATGTGCAAAAATTTCACATTCACTTACTGAGCAAAACCCTAGTTTCCAAAATTGACCAAAATAATAGTCTCTTCTCCATGGAGCCAGATTAGAGGGCCACCCTAACACTATCCCGATGTCCTGAATCCAACGGAGCCGATGGTTCATCGATCCAATTAGGGTTAGGATTAGGGTTTCCTAGGTAGGGTTATGGTTATGGGCCATGCATGTTAAACAATAAAGCCTAGTTAGGGATAGGGTTTTCCAAGTTTGGCCTTTGTTGGCATGAAATGCATTGTCCAACTTTGGCCCAAATCTCTTATTATCTTTTATTATCTTTTAAGTAGAGGTGAGCTGTCAAGAAGGAAATTATACAAGCCTTAAAACATAATTTTATCATTTTGGCATCTTGTTTCCATCATCCTAGTTGTATATATCGGCTGAAAACATTGACAATATTATCTACTTGAAAAATTAGGGTTTTAGTCCTGTAAGAGAGCCTACAAAGAACTTTGATAGGTATGACCTACAGAGGTACATGTATGTATTCTAATGTTATGTATATCATGTGAATGAGATCTTGAAATGTTCATATGATTGATATATATGGTTTATTGATCATACGTAAAATTTGGCATGTTCATTAACTTGACATACAAGAGAATTTTTGGCATATTTATAAACAACATTATGGAAAATGTTGCATATCAAGAACAAAAAATTAACATATTCATAAGAAACATACATGGGAAAATTAAAATTATGATACATACCTCATCGTGCTAGATCCCACCTAGTATCATACAACCAAGGCCTCCAGACCATCTCTTATAATGATGGTCTCCATTAGTCTCTCGTGCTATGTATCTGGTAAGAAGTAGCGTACATGAACACAAAATTGACATATTCATAAGAAACATACATGGAAAAATTAAAATTATGACACATACCTCATCATGCTAGATCCCACCTAATATCATACAACCAAGGCCTCCAGATCATCTCTTATAATGATGGTCTCCATTAGTCTCTCGTGCTATGTATCCGGTAAGAAGTAGCGTACAAGAACACAAAATTGGGATATTCATAAGAAACATACATGGGAAAATTACAATAATGATACATACCTCATCATGCTAGATCCCACCTATTATCATACAACCAAGCCCTCTGGATCATCTCTTATAATGATGGTCTCCATTAGTCTCTCGTGCTCTGTATCCGGTAAGAAGTAGCGTACCTTCGATGAATTTCGACTAGGCATTGTTCATACCTGGAGGTTTGTACCAATGATTAAGTTGGTAAAGTGATACACACTTGCACCTAGTTTGTAATCCATGTAAACATATCCACCCTTCTTTCTTGCATTGTTGTCATGTGTAAGATATTCACCTTTAACAACCATAGACCCGATGGGGAAGTGGTTGTTTTCATCATTAGTCATGGACATAATGAGGGTTTGCTTTCCCTCTATACAATGTGCCAACCAGTAATCACCACCCCATTCACTATCTTTTGAGGCAACTACTGCGTATATGTGTCCTGCATAGTATGATTGTAGGTATATGATCAAATATTTTTCATGTGATACAAGGCCATTAATGTGAGTTTCAATACTACGTAAATTTTACAAAAAAATGTTAAGGAAATGCATCATACCAGGTTGTACAAGGTCTGATACATGATCAAAATCTATAGAAATAGATGATTGGTCTTCTTCCAACGGAGTTAACTCAACAATTGCATGTTGATCAAGTGGAAGTGATATGCGATCCCATCCATCAACCCAATCCAATGATTCACACACATCCCAGTCACCATCAAAACAAGGCGGGAAAAAACAAGATAGTTTTCTGGTCCAAATTTCAAATATTGGGTTATCAAAGCTTCGAACCGAACGAAAGCCACGAGTCCCAGGAACAGTATTGCATTCCCATGCATGTGAATGATATATGTCTTCCACCTCCCAAAAAAATCTCTCCACATGTCTCTTTCTTGTGGATTCTACTCGCATAGTTGATTCCTCTCCCATTACTGACGTGCACCACTTGACTATAGATTGAGCATTTCGAATAGTAGATATTGTAAATAATTTCAATTCCTCTCTTCGTAGGGCTATTTTGACACATGCTCCGGCTCCATCATGCTCTCCTTTACCATGCCCAGTCTCAAAATAGTTCCACATATGTGGAACTTTGTAGTTTTTATGCAATGAACACAACCATTGAAATATGCGTGCATTTTTTAACTGACCAGCACATCCATCAGACCAAATCCAGTGTCGATCCATCTGTATGTTCCTGCCCTTCAAATGATCATAGAACATGATGAAGCAATGACGTACATAGTGGAAGTCGTGGCACCTATCATCACTTGTGTAGAAGTGATATTCCTTTAGCATTTCTGTTTGCTCTTCACTACTAATTGGGCCATGCCTATATGTGATATGCACCATCCTATATGTGATATGCACCATCAAGGAAACCTGCTTAGAGTGATAATACTGACTTTGGATCTCATTTTGAGGTTGCAGAGTGTAGTTCTCAGAAAAATCAACAACTGAAAGTATAGTACCACGAGGAAATGTATCTCTGCATATTCTAAAATTCTCATCCTGCCATCGTGCCAAGTGGACATGCTGAACATATTGACGTGTATTTTCAATAAATTCCTTGACGAAGACGCTAACTTGTACCCATTGACACAAAATGATCTCAATATTATGTTTTTTTGTAAGTAAGGAATGAAATGCAACTGTTCAAACATAATCTTATAGATAAATGCATGTACCTGAGATGTCACCAATTGTATTTTTTGCTTTCTTTCCCTGGGACTATTTCATAGCTGATATATTTGAAACTTTTCATGTCTGTAACCATATTCCCAAATTCATTGTCTCCAGTATCGTGCATACATTGGCTCAATAATGCCATTCCAGCACTGTTGGAGCAAGTTCCATCCAAATAGGATTTTGCATAGTAAGTTTGCCCCTCAGGCCTATTGCACATGATACTATGAATGAATTCTCTTGATGAGGTCGGTGGTATTGTCAAGGAGCAATCCTTCACATGGTTAGTATGCAACACACGACGAATGTACAAAATTGTTTCATAGTAATATTCATATTCTACATGGTATATACAACAACAAGTGTTACAAAGAGTATTTATTCTAACATACCAGGGCTTACATTTCTCAAAAGATCTTTGCCCCAAATTCAATTGTCTATGTTCATTCCTAAATTTCTCGTATAGTTTTGTCTATGTTATATCAAGAAGATGCTTAATATGTGGTTCATGGTCCTTTGAACCCCTTCTCAGTTTTAGTACATCCTTCCGGTTTGAAGAAGGCCTTGTGTGATCATGCTAAAAACTCTGCACTAGTCCATTTACTGCATCAACTAGCTTCATGTCACGACGTGGCAACCGACCAATAAAGGCCCAAAAATCTGTTTGGGTGGTTGTGTCAAGATGTTCTCTTCTAATAGAATACCTACGGAGGGTTTTTACAATCAAATTAACTAGTTTAGATGTAGGCTTGAGAAAACAAAGGACCCTGGTGTTCTTATTTACAATTTCTTGTGACAACACACGACGAACCGCATTGTGGTAAATTGACCGTGTGTTCTTACCAATTTTACCAAAGGCATCTACTAAGCTTTTAACTATATGAGAACTTGGTCCAGAAGGATTTATCATCTTTATCCCTGACGATTTCCTAACAATATTCATGCCCCTAGATTTTAACAATGATAAAAATAATCTACATTTATCTCCATCACATTCAAAAACAAAATATTTATTTAGTATCTGTTGAGTTTGATAAGCAATACTACATTTAGATAACGTACCTTCAATGGAATTGAAGAGTCCTTCATCAACTTGTATACGCTTCGGAGTTCTTCGACGTGTGCTTTCTAATGGAGGTAAGGGGGTTGGATTGCTATCATCTAGTGCATCAACAATATGCTCTGGCATTTCAGTAGCAACTTGTTGTCCTTCACTCTCTTCCTGGTAGTTGGATGGTGGAAGTCCAACATCCTCATCGATGGTCCGATTAATATTTTCTTCTTCAACAGTAGGCTCCATGTCCAACATCTCTTCAACAGTAGGCTCCATGTACACCGCCTCTTCATGAGATTCGTCTTGAGATGGTAACTTATCACTTTGACTTGATGTGGGATTTGAAACATCCCCTAATGAGCACCTACGTTTTGCTTCTTGAATACTTCCATGGGGTGCTTGTTCAACAACTATTGTGGAAATTGAAGGTCCCTCTAGTGAATGCTTCATTTTTTCTTGTGCTAGATTAATAGGATGAACCGCTGTATCCTCTATAATTGGATTTGGATTAGTTTCCAAAGAAAGCCTCCGATTCATCATGTCTATTCTATTCTTTTCTTTCTCTTCTTCGATGACTTCTTGAGGTCTCTTCTTCCTTGCTGATTTTCTTCCTCGGTTACGTACATTCCCCATCACCACAATGATCAATGTCAATATAGTTTGGTTTGTTGCTCTTCAATTACAAGCCTCCAAACCTTTAACTTTCTTTATAACTATTGATCCTTCAAGGTGCTTCAATCTTCCTCCTCAATTGTTCATATTTCCTATCAAAACAATAATGAATGGGAAAATTTACCTTTGGTTCTCTTGAATAATAAGCAAATGAAAGTTATATCCACCATCACCATGAAATGACATTGAAGCTTGATATCTTATCCTGTGTGCTCCTCAACCATGGAAGATGTCCTCAATGCTGCACCTGCATAACAAAAAGAATGATGGAGATGGTGTAGATTGTGAGTATTTTCACAGGCAGGCTCGTGCTCTTGAAAAATAATGCACGCTAATCGGAATTTTCATAAAAACGCAGTGAAGTTGCTCTCAGACAATGACAATTCACTGTTTTAACAGTCTCAAAATGCGCACGTGATTTGGATAAGTAAAACACGTACGTGATTTGTATAACCAAAACGCACACGCGATATGTTCAATCACAGTTAATGGGGTGGGTGCATGGCTAAATGTAATTACAATATCAACTAAAATCATTAGATGTAGTGATTTAAAGATTATCATTTACAAATGTGATACATTTAAATTTTAAAACATGGTCGAGGTAATATTCATTTATAAATAAATGAAATAAAAAGATATAGAAAATTTATTTAAACTATTATTGTTTTTATAAGAAAATGATAAATTTAAACTTTATGTTCCATGACTAGTTATTCATAAATAATTGAAAATAGATTACGAAGTCAGAAGATATACTAAAATCATTTTATATTAGTAATCCAAAATATAATTTATAAGCAGAAAGTAAACTTAAATAAATTACACACAATGATGATGAATGAGGATGAATGTTGATGATGTTGATGATGTTGATGGCGATGATGATGAGGATGATGATGATGATGATGTTCATGATGTTGATGGTGATGATGATGATGAGGATGATGATGATGAATGATGATGATGTTCATGAGGATGATGATGAGGATGATGATGATGAATGATGATGATGTTCATGATGTTGATGGTGAGGATGATGATGAGGATGATGATGATGATGTTCATGATGTTGATGGTGAGGATGATGATGAGGATGATGATGATGATGTTCATGATGTTGATGATGATGAGGATGAAGATGATGATGATGTTCATGATGTTGATCGTGATGATGATGAGGATGATGGTGATGATGTTCACGATGATGAAGGTGATGATGATGAGGAGGAGGAGGAGGAGGAGGATGATGAATGATGATGATGTTCATGAAGTTGATGCTGAGGATGATGATGAGGATGATAATGATGATATTCATGATGTTGATGATGATGAGGATGAAGATGATGATGATGTTCATGATGTTGATCGTGATGATGATGAGGATGATGGTGATGATGTTCACGATGATGAAGGTGATGATGATGAGGAGGAGGAGGAGGAGGATGATGATGAATGATGATGATGTTCATGAAGTTGATGCTGAGGATGATGATGAGGATGATGATGATGATGTTCATGATGTTGATGGTGATGATGACGATGAGGATGATGAGGATGAATGATGATGAAGGTGATGATGATGATGAGGATGAGGATGATGATGATGAATGATGATGATGTTGATGATGTTGATGGTGAGGATGATGATGAGGATGATGATGATGATGTTCATGATGTTGATGATGATGAGGATGATGATGATGATGATGATGTTCATGATGTTGATGGTGATGATGATGAGGATGATGATGATGATGTTCATGATGTTGATGATGATGAGGATGATGATGATGATGATGATGTTCATGATGTTGATGGTGATGATGATGAGGATGATGATGATGATGTTCACGATGATGAAGCTGATGATGAGGATGATGATGATGATGAATGATGATGATGTTCATGATGTTGATGATGAGGATGTTCATGATGTTGATGGAGATGATGATGAGGAGGATGATGATGATGAATGATGATGATGTTCACGATGATGAAGGTGATGATGATGATGAGGATGATGATGATGATGAATGATGATGATGTTCATGATGTTGATGAT
>LPNX011168238.1:0-11795 GCA_001517045.1 Pseudotsuga menziesii
GACTTTCGATCATCAGGATTGTCGGCCCAATCTGAATCAGTGAAACCAACCAACAAAGGTTTCCCCCTGTACTGTAATGAATCCCAAACTGAATTGTACCTCAACTATATCGAAGTATTCTTTTTGTTGCTTTCTAGTGACTTTCATGAGGAGTTTGCATATAACGGGCAACCAGACAAACGGCAAAGGAAAGGTCGAAACTGAATTGTACCTCGACTATATCGAAGTATTCTTTTTGTTGCTTTCTAGTGACTTTCATGAGGAGTTTGCATATAACGGGCAACCAGACAAACGGCAAAGGAAAGGTCGGACGGGAATGAGTCAAGTATAAAAGACTACCAACAAGCTGACGATACAAGGTGGCATCTACTTCAGGGGAAGTACAAGTGGCAGTGTTGCAGCTGCAACAAATTCCCAAAATTCCAAAAAAATTTAGGAGCCTCCTTTGCTTTGGATTAGTTGATTTTCTTCTTTTGTTTCTCAGAACGATTTAATTGATTTACCACTTGTTTTGATTCTCCCTCTGATGCTTGAAGANAAAAATTAGGAGCCTCCTTTGCTTTGGATTAGTTGATTTTCTTCTTTTGTTTCTCAGAACGATTTAATTGATTTACCACTTGTTTTGATTCTCCCTCTGATGCTTGAAGAAATCTAAGGTTTGATCAGACTTTATTGCTGCCCTTGAATGCATTTACAGCCTGCTTGAATCGAAATATTATTTGATTGATGCTCCCACCGTTGCGGAAAAATATTAAGTCGTGACTTCGATTTCCTGTCCGANCCTTTGAATGCATTTACAGCCTGCTTGAATCGAAATATTATTTGATTGATGCTCCCACCGTTGCGGAAAAATATTAAGTCGTGACTTCGATTTCCTGTCCGATACATTACTTCTAATCGGTTGATTTTGTGGTTTAAATCGGAAGGACTTGTCATTTATTTCCTCGCCGTTGCGGATAAACATTCGGTTTTTGACTTTGATTGTTTCTCCCGTTTCGATTGATTTTAATCGGCTGCCATTTGGTTTTGTGTCGGAGCTGTCATGACTTCTTCTTCCGTCGTTGCGGATGGCAAACCTCTTTCTCTCCCGATTGAGGTTTCGGACCCCGTAAATCCGTTTGGTATCCGCCGTTGTGGCTACGATTCTATTTTCGTTCCGATCCAACACGCGACTAGTTGTCACCCGGTTATCCCCGTCATTGCGGTTGGGTCTATGGTTTGGTTTTTCGCCATTGTGGACAGAAGTACCCTTTCGTCTTCCGACCCAAATGTCTCCGACGCCTGATCTTCTAACTTTTCCCGCCATGCATATCTCCACGGCTGGATCTACGCTTTGGCCGTCCGCCGTTGCAAAAGGACGATTGCTTTCAGCTTCCAATCCAAAAGTGGTCCGCCATCCGATATGTATGACCCTGCGGAGAGCTTAGCGCTTTGATCATCCGCCGTTGCGGAAAGACCTGCATTTTCGACCTCTCATTCAAAAGCTTTCCGTCGTCCGATCTTTTGCTCGCCCGTTGTGATTAACTATATATACGAGGTCGAGGGGTTATGTTTTCTATTGTTATTATTCTTGACCACCGTGCTCTGTCGCTATCGTGCTGTCGAGTGCTCGAAGCTTGTTTGGACCCTAGTGCTGGTACCCGCGTCCAGGTGGCAATTGTGGGAGCCCGATTGTCTTTGTCCCGCCCTACGCGCCGGTTACACATCAGTTCCAGGTAGGCTTCGTTTTCCTTTCCCTTTCCGATTGAACGTCTGGTGGTTATGCTTGCTGCGGTGGTTTGTTTTCCCGACCGTTTACTTGACCCCGTAATTGCTTATATATAGGTGGATATTTTCTCCTAGTTGGTCGTGGGAGGGCGGTTTAACCTTCAGAGTAGCTTTGTTTTCCACCGCCGTTTATTTTGCAACCCTGCGCATAGGGATTGAGGGGTTTTGGTGCAGACAGCCGTTACGATGTCTACGCCAAACCGTCTTGCGTGTTGATGATGGGTAGAAGTAGGTTTCTGCCACTTTTCTCTATGAGGTTTGGGCTGTTTTCCCCGTTTGGTGTTGCCCGTATCTTTAAAACCGCAGCCGTTTTGCTTTCGAGGTCCCGCGCAACCAAATTCGTGCTCAATTTTGAACCCAGGCAAGGGAAGAGGGTGTACCGCGATGCATAATTCTTCACCATAGTTTTGCACGAGAGGTTTTTCTTTGATCAAATGCGCCATAGAAACCCACATCCTCGAATAGCAAGCGTTTCGCCGCACTGCTCCGCGCGTAGTTGCTTTTAAACCCTAACCTATGGAGGGGATGTGTCATGGCGTTCAGTTTGTTAACCAGAAATCACAAGAGTAGTGGTGTTGTTAAAAGCTTCATTGAGGGCTTGCGTAGCTTTTCCCTGTCTCTCCCGCGCAGTGATTTGATAATGGCACCCGCAAAGAGTGGAAGCTTTAGGCATATTAATGTAGATTTAGTGTCGTCTTGAATATGGTTGATAGAATTGTTTAATATCCTACAGTAGTGGTAGATTGCACATTTTAGTGTATATGACTCTGTTCATCATGCTAGATATAAGCTAAGTCACTGAACACTGCACATCGGGTTTTAATAGTTCTGTTAGTTAGGCCATCTCAGGCTATACATGCATATAGTTGCTTCATTGATTGATTGCTATTATGTTAAATATAGAAGAAATGGCACAATGCACATTAATGTATACAAGTTTGTCACTCATTCAGAAGGGCTTAATGTTACAATTTTATGGCAGGAAGAGCTCACCATGTCAAAGAGACAAAAGAAAAAGGCCCCTGTGGTCGAAGAAGAGCCAGAAGTAGAAGTGGTCACTAAGACAGAATACATATACGAGGACATTAAGTGCATTTCTGGTATTGAACCTGAATACCAGTGGGGGGAAATATACAGACTGATCACTCGAAGAGAGGTTCCTAACATGGGCTTAGAAGAAGAATCCTTATATGCCAACATAGAAAGATCTTCCCTGATGAAGATCGCCACCAGACCAGAGTTGTTCCCGTGCTCTGAAGTAATCGGATGGATTCTGCCTCGGGCAGATGTCACAACCATGATTTTGGAGGATGTTAACAAACAGGGCTATGCTGCATATAGCCCTGGATATGTAGCTCTGGCATATCACCTGCCAGAAGCCCAAGTCTTTTTATCTGATGATTGGCTAAACAACATTAGAATGGATCTGGTGGAGACATTTAAAAAGATGATGTTGCAAGGAAAACATTACAGATACAGACCAACAGGTGATTACGATACAGCTAGCTTAAGGGCTCCCTACAGATTCATAGCCTTGATGCTCAACAGAATCTTTGGAAGAGCACATGGTAGATTCTTCAAGTTAGAATGGATCCCAATCATTTTTCATGTTGCAACCTAGGGGACAATTTTCAACTGGGCCAACCTTGTCTCGAACAGTCTTTCTTCTTGCTTAGTCTCAGCCTTGGGAGGAGAGTCCCAGAAAAGATCAGAATTCTATATGAGTTCAATACTGATAGTCTGTATATTATGCAACCAGCCTTTCCCTGGTCTCAGATGCATCTGGGACAGGGAAAGAATGCCTATATATGCTGCTTATAAGCCATTGTGGGCACATAAATATCACAGCCATTACAGAGAAGTCTGTGAACACTTCCTTATGCCTCTATACACACTCATTTTCCTGAAGGAGTGTGATTATATGTCGGAAGAGGCCCTGCAAGTAATAGAGGAGTATGCATACTACTATTTGACTGAAAATGGCATGTACTTCAGGATGTTTGGAGGTTCGAGAGCACCTTCCCTGCTGCCCAAATGCGCAACAGATTACATTATCCACAAGGAGGCAATTAGACAAGTGTTCCTGGTTGGAATAGGAAGCTTTATGTTCGAGCATAAGAAGACTGCTTATCCTCCCTTGCCCTTCAAACTAGGAAGTTACAGGTTCGCTAGGGTGAAACAAGCTGATGAATTCGTAGAAGAGCTGGAGAGGTTCCATTTTGGCGAGATGCCCTATCACAGAAACGACTCCCAAGGTAAAGTTGTTGAATATTGTAAAGAAAACAAGGTGCATTTTGAGTATACCCACCATTTTGATAGGGAAGAGTCTGTCTTCCGAAACGCCCTGAACATGACAGCACTGAGGAGAAGATTCAAGAAGAAAATCACCACCAAAGGTGGGAAGGGGGATGAACAAGCCAAGGCTGAGGAAGAAGCCAAAAGGAGAAATGAAGAAGACCAGAGGTTGGCAAAAGAAGCTGCAGGATGGCTGCATACAGAAGAAGAAGAGAAAAAAAGAGCTGCTCAAGAAGCAGCTGAGAAAGCAAAAGAAGCAGAGGAAGCAGCTAGGAAAGAAGTAGAAGAAGCGAAGAGAAAGCTCGATGAAGAGATACAAAAGCAGGAAGTAGAAAGGCTAAAACTGACACAAACAGAGACAGAACAGTCAGCCATTGGTACAGCTGTAGGGCAGACCCAGGATGTGGAGAACCCCGAGGTTCAGGACCCACAAGTACCTGCTGCCAGCACACCCATGGTCCCCACTCTCAAGTTGGTCCCTTTTCTACAAAAAAAGGGAGAAGAAATCCCTGACTTCAACACTGTCTATTATGATAGGGAAACAAAGAGAATAATGAAGAGAACAGAAAGGAAAGTTGAAGCAGGAAGTATGCCTGGTAAAATGATAACGGATACGGTTGTTCTGTTAGGAACAGACCAAGATCCAAGATTCACCCTGAGAGCCAGGACTGCACTAATCCACGCCTCAGAAGATAACATGGGCAAGGTAATAACTGACTTGGAGTAGTCCAAGAAGTCCTCCGCCCAGTTGAAAGATACATTGAGGAGAGAAAGAGAAGAAAGCAACAGGCTTAAGATGAAATATGATGATATGCAAAGGGAAATGAATTCCTCAAGGGATAAAGTACAGGCCCTCCAAGGAGAAATACAAGTTATGGAAACTGCACAAGAGGCTCTAGAGAAAGTACAAAAAGAATGTCAATAGATGAGGAGTGAAAAGGAACAGCTGCTGGGAAAAGTAGAAGAGCTAGAAGAGCAGCAAAAGATCCTCTTGGAAGCCAATGAGCTACACACCCAAGAACAGGCAAAGAAGCATCAAGAACATATTTCCTCTTTAACAGCCGCCCTAGAAGTGGCAAGAGAACAGCAGGTTAACCTCCAGCCATTCAAAGAGCATGTCTTGGGCCAAAAAACCAAGATGCTGCAGCTACAGACTGTTGTTGAAGAGGAGAGATGTAGAGTGCTGCAGATCGATGGACGATTGGAAGACATCTTGGAAACTGCATCTTACTTTGTGGACAAATCTCAGGACGTCCTCGAAGTACTGACTGCAAGAATGGTGAGGTTGGAAAGCAATGAAGAAACTCCAGCAGAGCTGCCATCAAAAGATAAACAAGCACTCAAGCGGGATCACGAGTTAATAGAATTTTCTATTAACACCGCAGAGGATTTCAAGAAAGCAGTCAAGAAGACAAAGGGAGCCTACACGGAATTTTTTAGGAGAGTCCTCATTACATACAACCGGTGCCAGGTAGAAGCCGAGTAGAGGCTGGATGATTTCCCAGACCATAATTCATTTGTGGAAATGTTGCAGAAAAGACATCAAGATGAAGAAGCAAGAATGCAACACATTAAGGCCATTGATGACCAGATTCTGAGAAGCGAAGTAGGCCATTCAGCAGTTAGTGTGCAGCTTTTGGAAGACCAGCTTCGGTTGAGCGCTGCCAGAGTGGAGGCTATAAAGAACCAGGCTGAAAAATTTGAAATCAACATTCAGTTTTTGGAACCCTGCGCATTTGAGGGCATTGCCTCTGAAGCTGCGAAATGGAAGAAGTTTTTAGATGCCCAAGTGGGACCCTCCTCGTAAAGGAGTGGTCACTTTTTTGCAATTTGTAACGATTTTGTAAATCTTTGAGGAAAAGTAAAGTTTTGGGAGGCGAAAAGTTGGGAAGCCCAAAAGGTACTTTTGGGCAGCCCAACAATTTCACCCTTTTTGTATAAATGTAATAGACTTAGAGGGAAAAAAGGGGGGCTTTTTCCCAAGGAGACTAAAAAGTGATATTGTAAGAAGAACTATTTCTCTTTGCAATAAAGAAATATGGTTTGCCTGTTGGGGAAAGATTGGTGGAATGTCCAAATGTTATGCTGTGGATGGCTGAAAGATGAACTATTTTGTTTTCCAGCTTTTTGTCGTTTAACCGTGAGATCGTTCAAACTCTTTGAACCTATGTTGTTGTTTAAATGATTTCTGGTTTATTTTGTGGAATGACCACCATGAGTAATGTATGCGGTTCATAAAACAATTGGCTATATGGTTGTTGAAATATCTTTAATCGTTCATGTATTGTGGAAAGAAATATCAGCTAATTGTAGTTTCTCTTTATATTGCATGTACAATACACATTACTCACAAATAATTTACAATCTGGCTCCCCGGGGATAGGTAGATAGATAGATAGTTAGTTCATTTCATTGCTGCGTATGTAATTTAGATGCAGGTGAGTCTAAGACGAGAGGTAAGAACCTGCGCATCAGGTTGTGACTGCTCCCAGCATCCGAATCATCCTGCATTGTTAGTTAGGCATATGCATCTCATACATTAAGTCAAAAAATACAAAACACGGTGGACCGGGCTGCAACCGGTAAAACCTTTTGTTTCTGTTACTTGACCTACGGTAGCCGGACCGCAAACCGGACGGATTCCCTATACCAAACAGTCAACGAGCTAGTTGGGAACGTTGACTAGGGAGAATCCCTATCTGTTGTTGCCTGTGAATTTCTAGGCCTCAACAGCTCTGGCGCTAGAAGGAGGGCCGCCAGTGCATGGCTGGCTGTGGAAACTTATTTTTCCCAAGATTACCCCACTAGCAGAAGTTTTAAAGCTTGTAACCTGACCCAAGTACTTACAGATTTCGGTTATACCTTTGACATAAGAAAGCCTGTTCTCACCCTACGTTGCTCTTTGCTCAGATTTTTTGTTCTTTTGCCCGTGCTATGGCTGGCATAAATGCAAATCAGCCCAACCCTCTGCGGGCATGGAAAGCTAGAACCCCTTTAAACCTCACACCTCCATTGCATAACCTACCTCAAGCTTTTGATAAGCTGCTGCCTAAGTTTGACCCTGAGGAAAGGATTGTTGTAGATGACCACTTACAAAGTTTCTATTTGGCGGTAGAAGGTTTAAGGGCTGGGGAGTACGAAGATGTTTTCTGTATATTATTTCCTCATACCTTGAAAGGGGCAGCTGCTTCATGGTATTTTGATCTACCTGCAAACTCAATTCCAGATTAGAATACTTTTGAAAGGGTTTTCAGAAGTAAATACACAGCCCAAAAAACACATGCCTCATTGATGAAAGGTCTTGGTTTGTTAAGGAAAGAAAAGAATGAGAAGGTACGTAGTTTCACTCAAAGATTTTCAATATACCTAAAGAACTTTTTTGAAGCTGACAGACCCTCAGACAAAGTCTTAATTGAACATTATACCTCAGCCCTAGGACCTGAGTTGGCCATGTTTGCCAAGATGAAAGCCAAACCTACATTGGTAGAGACTTGTGAAGAGGCAAAAAGGGTAGAGGCTGAAAGGGAAAGTGTAGAAGATTATCCTGATTTACCTGGAGAGAAAACTGCAAATAGGAGAACGTTACTGTTGTCTAAACCTAAAGAGGAACAATCACATGATTATCAAAGAATGTTGAAGATGATGCAGAATCTATCCAACAAAATAATAGATCTGGAGAAAGGGAGGGAAGCTCAGAAAATTCACAAACCTTACTACCAAAAAAGAAAGGATAGCAACCAATGGAAAATACCTCCACCAAATTTACCATCAGTAAACATAACAGAAGTAGGGGGTGATAATTTCTGCACTTTTCACCGACAACCTCATTCGGAAAGGAAGTGCCCTCAATGGTTGAATTCAATGACATTGGTTATGAATCAGCTGCTAGATTCTAAATTAACCAAGAACAGTGGCCAAGAGGAAAAGGAAAACCAGACTATGGAGAAACAAGATAATGACAATATGTTTTCATGGAATGGTATCTCGTTGTTTGACACTGAAGAGAGTGCTCCCAAAACTGAATGCACACCTACATCAACATAGGACATGGATTTAACAATTTCGAAGATCAAAAGACTGCAAAAGACTGTCAAGAGATGGGTAGATGTGAATGTTAAAAATAAAACACCTGAAGTCACTACGGTCAACCAGGAAACCAAGCCAATTAGTGAGCCTGTTAAAACTATAGAAGAATAGGTAGGTGTTAATGGGGGAAACACTAATGAAATTGGAGAGCTTGAAGAAGATATACCTACTCAAAACCAACCAGGAGAAGAAGACATAGAACTAGGTTGGGAAGAGAAAGCTGATACCCCACCTTTTCTTTTGACCCTAAAAATGTTGAATCATAATGTGCATAATTGCTTAGTAGATTCTGGATCATTGGTGAATGTTATGCCACTGGAGATTTGCAAAAAGATTAATGGACAGCCAGAGTCCACATTTTGTGAAGTAGCGCAATTAGACAACACAGGTGTCAAAGTAGTGGGAGAAATGAAAAATGTCCTCATTCACTTGTCTGCAAACAATAAGATTTGTCAATTTATTGACATTACTGTGGCTGACATACCTAGTGGATATGGGCTTATTCTCAACAGAGATTGGTCTACCAGGTTAAAAGGTTATTTTCCTTCAGATTGGTCTCGTTTATTGTTGCCTCTCACGGGTACCCCAAATAAGATTAATATTTTGAGAGAGCCTTACATGAAGCATACTGTCACTAAACTGGGGGAGGGTAATGAATCTGTTGATTATGTCCTGGGAAATTATCTGACTGAGCTTAAACCAAGACATCATACCTCAAGAAAGGCTAGTTCTAAGATTAACTATCAGCCTGAGCTCCTTCAACTTCCTCAGGATGATGAAGATGAATGTAGGATTGTAGACATGTGTTCAATTGCAAAAATAGCCCAGCTAGACCATGGTTAGATGTCTTATGTCTATAATCCAGCCCACCCCTTAACTTGTTTGATTGAAGATTCTTAAGGGCAGGCACCTTTTCTTTTTCTTTTGCTTTGTACATAAATAAATTGATGTTTCTTTGATGCTTTGATGTTGTTTTCTTTTGATTATTTGATTTGGCGTTGTTTTCTTTACTGCTCTGTTTTTTTTGAATAAAGAGGCAAACTTTTGGTTGCAATGGAAACATCAGGGTTCTTTATTAATTGATGTCTTGAGCAAAAGACTGTGCTTTAAGGTATAGAATGTCTTCTAGTAGCAGTGTTCCTAACTGGCCATGCATTCATTGAATTCTTACTTAACCCCTGTAAATAACTCAGAAGTAAAGAGGTCTGGAATACTATTTCGAGGCTCCATCCATTGCACATCTTAATATCCAAGGGGGTGATAGCGAAAGACCCACGGAAAGGAAGCAGAGTAAACGGTATATCATATATAAATGATCCCATGCCATAAGTTCAGAAAAAGCTAAAAGCTATAAAGAGTCAAAACTCCTAAAAGAAATAAGACATATCAGAGCAAAGTATCAAAAGCATGAGCACTAAATTGCCAAAAGATCCTCTCCATCCGTGAGCTGGAACATGAAATACACCGCTCACACAAACGGACACTATGGGATAGAGGATCCTGAATTAAAATTCAGTAAGAATGGAAAATGGAGGACTCAAAAGAACTAAAGTTCTAATGGCACAAAAGTGCAATTGGAATGGGAATGAGAAACAAAATGATAATGCTGTTTACTATATGTTACAATCCTGTGGTGTCCAAGCCTGAAACTACCTAAGGACGGGTAAAATGAACCTCATTTATTAGGCCTCAAAAGAGTTATTCAGACTTGCAATATTTCTGATGTTACCATTTCCCAAAGAATGGACTGCTTCTCAATGATTTAAATGCTTAAGTTGGCCAACCTAGGGATACAAACATATTGGAGATTTCAGTTGTTATTCAGACAGTCTTGAACTGGGAAGGAGTTAATTAAGAAATCTGGGGTTCACCCGGTAGTCGCCAATTGTTGCAGCTACAACAAATTCCAAAAATTCCAAAAAAATTTAGGACCCTCCTTTGCTTTGGATTAGTTGATTTTCTTCTTTTATTTCTCAGAACGATTGAATTGATTTACCACTTGTTTTGATTCTCCCTCTGATGCTTGAAGAAATCTAAGGTTTGATCAGACTTTATTGCTGCCTTTGAATGCATTTACATCCTGCTTGAATCAGAAGATTATTTGATTGATGCACCCACTGTTGCGGAAAAATATTAAGTCATGACTTCTATTTCCTGTGCGATACATTGGTTTTAATCGGTTGATTTTGTGGTTTAAATCGGAAGGACTTGTCATTTCTTTCCCCGCCGTTGCGGATAAACATTCAGTTTTTTACTTCGATTGTTTCTCCCGTTTCGATTGATTTTAATCAGAGCTGCCATGACTTCTTCTTCCACCGTTGTGGATGGCAAACCTCTTTCTCTCCCGATTGAGGTTTTGGACCCCGTAAATCCGTTTGGTATCCACCGTTGCGGCTGCGATTCTATTTTTGTTCCAATCTGACACGCGGCTAGTTGTCACCCGGTTATCCCCGCCATTACGGCTAGGTCTATGGTTTGGTTTTCCGCCGTTGCGGATAGAAGTACCCTTTTGTCTTCTGACCCAAATGTCTCCGACGTCCGATCTTCTAACTTTTCCCGCCATGCATATCTCCACGGCTGGATCTACACTTTGGTCGTCCACCGTTGCGGAAGGATGATTGCTTTCAGCTTCCGATCCAAAAGTGGTCCGCCATCCGATATGTATGACCCCACGGAGAGCTTAGCACTTTGATCATCCACCATTGCGGAGAGACCTGCATTTCTGACCTCCGATTCAAAATCTTTCCGTCGTCCGATCTTTTGCTCGCCCGTTGTGATTAACTATATATACAAGGTCGAGGGGTTATGTTTTCTATTGTTATTATTCTTGACCGCCGTGCTCTGTCTCTATCGTGCTGTCGGGTGCTCGAAGCTTGTTTGGACCCTAGTGCTAGTACCCGCGTCCAGGTGGCATTTGTGGGAGCCTGACTGTCTTCGTCCCGCTCTACACGCCGGTTACACATCAGTGCCAGGTAGGCTTCGTTTTCCTTTCCCTTTCCGATTGAACGTCTGGTGGTTATGCTTGCTGCGGTGGTTTGTTTTCTCGGTCGTTTACTCGACCCCGTAATTGCTTCTATATAGGTGGAGATTTTCTAGAACAGGTTCTCTCCTAAAAGGAAAAAGAACTAAAATGAGTGGGGCAAAATCCATGGACAAATACCATGCACAATAAAATACCATGGGTCAAACAACCTTGGATCAACCTATAAATACGTGAAGGTCTCCCCAAAAACAATTTTCAGTTTTCGTCAACTTTTTTGTCATTCCAGAAACTTTGCACCTTTCGCCATTGTTCCCATATTTTTTCCATATCATTCCCATGGTGTATGTCAAGATTTCTCCATACCCACTCTAATCCATTCCCCCTTTTTGACAACCATTAGTGGAGACGACTAGAGAACCAGACCGTGGAGTCGGTGGACCATTTCCTCAAATGCCTGTAGTGGCCCATATTATTGAAAGGTATGCTTGTTATCGTTCTTATTAGTTAGAAATATATATATATATATATATATATATATATATAATCATAAAAATATTGCTATTATTATTGTTTATTATTGCAAGTTGAGGTTGAAAAATCTCTTGCACCATGAAATCTACCCTATGATCCAGTTGATCTAGGGTAGGTGCTTTTGCATGTAGTA
>LPNX011168238.1:13313-99928 GCA_001517045.1 Pseudotsuga menziesii
ATCCGTCGTTGTGGCTACGATTCTATTTTCGTTCCGATCCAACACGCGACTAGTTGTCACCCGGTTATCCCCGTCATTGCGGTTGGGTCTATGGTTTGGTTTTTCGCCATTGTGGACAGAAGTATCCTTTCGTCTTCCGACCCAAATGTCTCCGACGCCTGATCTTCTAACTTTTCCCGCCATGCATATCTCCGCGGCTGGATCTACACTTTGGCCGTCCGCCGTTGCGAAAGGACGATTGCTTTCAGCTTCCAATCCAAAAGTGGTCCGCCATCCGATATGTATGACCCTGCGGAGAGCTTAGCGCTTTGATCATCCGCCGTTGCGGAAATACCTGCATTTTCGACCTCTCATTCAAAATCTTTCCGTCGTCCGATCTTTTGCTCGCCCATTGTGATTAACTATATATACAAGGTCGAGGGGTTATGTTTTCTATTGTTATTATTCTTGACCACCGTGCTCTGTCGCTATCGTGTTGTCGAGTGCTCAAAGCTTGTTTGGACCCTAGTGCTGGTACCCGCGTCCAGGTGGAAATTGTGGGAGCCCAACTGTCTTCGTCCCGCCCTACGCGCCGGTTACACATCAGTTCCAGGTAGGCTCCGTTTTCCTTTCCCTTTCCGATTGAACGTCTGGTGGTTATGCTTGCTGCGGTGGTTTGTTTTCCCGACCGTTTACTTGACCCCGTAATTGCTTATATATAGGTGGATATTTTCTCCTAGTTGGTCGTGGGAGGGCGGTTTAACCTTCAGAGTAGCTTTGTTTTCCACCGCCGTTTATTTTGCAACCCTGCGCATAGGGATTGAGGGGTTTTGGTGCAGACAGCCGTTACAATGTCTGCGCCAAACCGCCTTGCGTGTTGATGATGGGTAGAAGTAGGTTTCTGCCACTTTTCTCTATGAGGTTTGGGCTGTTTGCCCCGTTTGGTGTTGCCCTTATATTTAAAACCGCATCCGTTTTGCTTTCGAGGTCCCGCGCAACCAAATTCGTGCTCAGTTTTGAACCCAGGCAAGGGAAGAGGGTGTACCACGATGCATAATTCTTCACCATAGTTTTGCACGGGAGGTTTTTCTTTGATCAAATGCGCCATAGAAACCCACATCCTCAAATAGCAAGCGTTTCGCCGCACTGCTCCGCGCGTAGTTTCTTTTAAACCCTAACCTATGGAGGGGATGTGTCATGGCGTTCAGTTTGTTAACCAGAAATCACAAGAGTAGTGGTGTTGTTAAAAGCTTCATTGAGGGCTTGCGTAGCTTTTCCCTGTCTCTCCCGCGCAGTGATTTGATAATGGCACCCGCAAAGAGTGGAAGCTTTAGGCATATTAATGTAGATTTAGTGTCGTCTTGAATATGGTTGATAGAATTGTTTAATATCCTACAGTAGTGGTAGATTGCACATTTTACTGTATATGACTCTGTTCATCATGCTAGATATAAGCTAAGTCACTGAACACTGCACATCGGGTTTTAATAGTTCTGTTAGTTAGGCCATCTCAGGCTATACATGCATATAGTTGCTTCATTGATTGATTGCTATTATGTTAAATATAGAAGAAATGGCACAATGCACATTAATGTATACAAGTTTGTCACTCATTCAGAAGGGCTTAATGTTACAATTTTATGGCAGGAAGAGCTCACCATGTCAAAGAGACAAAAGAAAAAGGCCCCTGTGGTCGAAGAAGAGCCAGAAGTAGAAGTGGTCACTAAGACAGAATACATATACGAGGACACTAAGTGCATTTCTGGTATTGAACCTGAATACCAGTGGGGGGAAATATACAGACTGATCACTCGAAGAGAGGTTCCTAACATGGGCTTAGAAGAAGAATCCTTATATGCCAACATAGAAAGATCTTCCCTGATGAAGATCGCCACCAGACCAGAGCTGTTCCCGTGCTCTGAAGTAATCGGATGGATTCTGCCTCGGGCAGATGTCACAACCATGATTTTGGAGGATGTTAACAAACAGGGCTATCCTGCATCTAGCCCTGGATATGTAGCTCTGGCATATCACCTGCCAGAAGCCGAAGTCTTTTTATCTGATGATTGGCTAAACAACATTAGAATGGATCTGGTGGAGACATTTAAAAAGATGATGTTGCAAGGAAAACATTACAGATACAGACCAACAGGTGATTACGATACAGCTAGCTTAAGGGCTCCCTACAGATTCATAGCCTTGATGCTCAATAGAATCTTTGGAAGAGCACATGGTAGATTCTTCAAGTTAGAATGGATCCCAATCATTTTTCATGTTGCAACCTAGGGGACAATTTTCAACTGGGCCAACCTTGTCTCCAACAATCTTTCTTCTTGCTTAGTCTCAGCCTTGGGAGGAGAGTCCCAGAAAAGATCAAAATTCTATATGAGTTCAATACTAATAGTCTGTATATTATGCAACCAGCCTTTCCCTAGTCTCAGGTGCATCTGGGACAGGGAAAGAATGCCTATCTATGCTGCTTATAAGCCATTGTGGGCACATAAATATCACAGCCATTACAGAGAAGTCTGTGAACACTTCCTTATGCCTCTATACACACTCATTTTCCTGAAGGAGTGTGATTATATGTCGGAAGAGGCCCTGCAAGTAATAGAGGAGTATGCATACTACTATTTGACTGAAAATGGCATGTACTTCAGGATGTTTGGAGGTTCGAGAGCACCTTCCCTGCTGCCCAAATACGCAACAGATTACATTATCCACAAGGAGGCAATTAGACAAGTGTTCCTGGTTGGAATAGGAAGCTTTCTGTTCGAGCATAAGAAGACTGCTTATCCTCCCTTGCCCTTCAAACTAGGAAGTTACAGGTTCGCTAGGGTGAAACAAGCTGATGAATTCGTAGAAGAGCTGGAGAGGTTCCATTTTGGCGAGATGCCATATCACAGAAACGACTCCCAAGGTAAAGTTGCTGAATATTGTAAAGAAAACAAGGTGCATTTTGAGTATACCCACCATTTTGATAGGGAAGAGTCTGTCTTCCGAAACGCCCTGAACATGACAGCACTGAGGAGAAGATTCAAGAAGAAAATCACCACCAAAGGTGGGAAGGGGGTTGAACAGGCCAAGGCTGAGGAAGAAGCCAAAAGGAGAAATGAAGAAGACCATAGGTTGGCAAAAGAAGCTGCAGGATGGCTGCATACAGAAGAAGAAGAGAAAAAAAGAGCTGCTCAAGAAGCAGCTGAGAAAGCAAAAGAAGCAGAGGAAGCAGCTAGGAAAGAAGCAGAAGAAGCGAAGAGAAAGCTCGATGAAGAGATACAAAAGCAGGAAGTAGAAAGGCTGAAACTGACACAAACGGAGACAGAACAGTCAGCCATTGGTACAGCTGTAGGGCAGACCCAGGATGTGGAGAACCCCGAGGTTCAGGACCCACAAGTACCTGTTGCCAGCACACCCATGGTCCCCACTCTCAAGTTGGTCCCTTTTCTGCAGAAAAAAGGAGAAGAAATCCCTGACTTCAACACTGTCTATTATGATAGGGAAACAAAGAGAATAATGAAGAGAACAGAAAGGAAAGTTGAAGCAGGAAGTATGCCTGGTAAAATGATAACGGATACGGTTGTTCTGTTAGGAACAGACCAAGATCCAAGATTCACCCTGAGAGCCAGGACTGCACTAATCCACGCCTCAGAAGATAACATGGGCAAGGTAATAACTGACTTGGAGCAGTCCAAGAAGTCCTCCGCCCAGTTGAAAGATACATTGAGGAGAGAAAGAGAAGAAAGCAACAGGCTTAAGAGGAAATATGATGATATGCAAAGGGAAATGAATTCCTCAAGGGATAAAGTACAGGCCCTCCAAGGAGAAATACAAGTTATGGAAACTGCACAGGAGGCTCTAGAGAAAGTACAAAAAGAATGTCAAGAGATGAGGAGTGAAAAGGAACAGCTGCTGGGAAAAGTAGAAGAGCTAGAAGAGCAGCAAAAGATCCTCTGGGAAGCCAATGAGCTACACACCCAAGAACAGGCAAAGAAGCATCAAGAACAGATTTCCTCTTTAACAGCCGCCCTAGAAGTGGCAAGAGAACAGCAGGTTAACCTCCAGCCATTCAAAGAGCATGTCTTGGCCCAAAAAACCAAGATGTTGCAGCTACAAACTGTTGTTGAAGAGGAGAGATGTAGAGTGCTGCAGATCGATGGACGATTGGAAGAGATCTTGGAAACTGCATCTTACTTTGTGGACAGATCTCAGGACGTCCTCGAAGTACTGACTGCAAGAATGGTGAGGTTGGAAAGCAATGAAGAAACTCCAGCAGAGCTGCCATCAAAAGATAAACAAGCCCTCAAGTGGGATCACGAGTTAATAGAATTTGCTATTAACACCGCAGAGGATTTCAAGAAAGCAGTCAAGAAGACAAAGGGAGCCTACACGGAATTTTTTAGGAGAGTCCTCATTACATACAACCGGTGCCAGGTAGAAGCCGAGTAGAGGCTGGATGATTTCCAAGACCACAATTCATTTGTGGAAATGTTGCAGAAAAGACATCAAGATGAAGAAGCAAGAATGCAACACATTAAGGCCATTGATGACCAGATTCTAAGAAGCGAAGTAGGCCATTCAGCAGTTAGTGTGTAGCTTTTGGAAGACCAGCTTCGGTTGAGCGCTGCCAGAGTGGAGGCTATAAAGAACCAGGCTGAAAAATTTGAAATCAACATTC
Source organism: Pseudotsuga menziesii (assembly GCA_001517045.1). Lineage (NCBI taxonomy): Eukaryota > Viridiplantae > Streptophyta > Pinopsida > Pinales > Pinaceae > Pseudotsuga > Pseudotsuga menziesii. The sequence goes on from LPNX011168238.1 coordinate 17,968, forward strand.
AGTTTTTGGAACCCTGCGCATTTGAGGGCATTGCCTCTGAAGCTGCGAAATGGAAGAAGGTTCTAGATGCCCAAGTGGGACCCTCCTCGTAAAGGAGTGGTTACTTTTTTGCAATTTGTAACGATTTTGTAAATCTTTGAGGAAAAGTAAAGTTTTGGGAGGCGAAAAGTTGGGAAGCCCAAAAGGTACTTTTGGGCAGCCCAACAATTTCACCATTTTTGTATAAATGTAATAGACTTAGAGGGAAAAAAGGGGGGCTTTTTCCCAAGGAGACTAAAAAGCGATATTGTAAGAAGAACTATTTCTCTTTGCAATAAAGAAATATGGTTTGCCTGTTGGGGAAAGATTGGTGGAATGTCCAAATGTTATGCTGTGGATGGCTGAAAGATGAACTATTTTGTTTTCCAGCTTTTTGTCGTTTAACCGTGAGATCGTTCTAACTCTTTGAACCTATGTTGTTGTTTAAATGATTTCTGGTTTATTTTGTGGAATGACCACCATGAGTAATGTATGCGGTTCATAAAACAATTGGCTATTTGGTTGTTGAAATATCTTTAATCGTTCATGCATTGTGGAAAGAAATATCAGCTAATTGTAGTTTCTCTTTATATTGCATGTACAATACACATTACTCACAAATAATTTACAATCTGGCTCCCCGGGGATAGGTAGATAGATAGATAGTTAGTTCATTTCATTGCTGCGTATGTAATTTAGATGCAAGTAAGTCTAAGACGAGAGGTAAGAACCTGCGCATCAGGTTGTGACTGCTCCCGGCATACGAATCATCCTACATTGTTAGTTAGGCATATGCATCTCATACATTAAGTCAAAAAATACAAAACACGGTGGACCAGGCTGCAACCGGTAAAACCTTTTGTTTCTGTTACTTGACCTACAGTAGCCGGACCGCAAACCGGACGGATTCCCTATACCAAACAGTCAACGGGCTAGTTGGGAACGTTGACTAGGGAGAATCCCTATCTGTTGTTGCCTGTGAATTTCTAGGCCTCAACAGCTCTGGCGCTAGAAGGAGGGCCACCAGTGCATGGCTGGCCGTGGAAACTTATTTTTCCCAAGATTACCCCACTAGCAGAAGTTTTAAAGCTTGTAACCTGACCCAAGTACTTACATATTTCGGTTATACCTTTGACATAAGAAAGCCTGTTCTCACCCTACGTTGCTCTTTGCTCAGATTTTTTGTTCTTTTGCCCGTGCTATGGCTGGCATAAATGCAAATCAGCCCAACCCTCTGTCGGCATGGAAAGCTAGAACCCCTTTAAACCTCACACCTCCATTGCATAACCTACCTCAAGCTTTTGATAAGCTGCTACCTAAGTTTGACCCTGAGGAAAGGATTGTTGTAGATGACCACTTACAAAGTTTCTATTTGGCGGTAGAAGGTTTAAGGGCTGGGGAGTACGAAGATGTTGTCTGTAGATTATTTCCTCATACCTTGAAAGGGGAAGCTGCTTCATGGTATTTTGCTCTACCTGCAAACTCAATTCCAGATTGGAATACTTTTGAAAGGGTTTTCAGAAGTAAATACACAGCCCAAAAAACACATGCCTCATTGATGAAAGGTCTTGGTTTGTTAAGGAAAGAAAAGAATGAGAAGGTACGTAGTTTCACTCAAAGATTTTCAATATACCTAAAGAACTTTTTTGAAGCTGACAGACCCTCAGACAAAGTCTTAATTGAACATTATACCTCAGCCCTAGGACCTGAGTTGGCCATGTTTGCCAAGATGAAAGCCAAACCTACATTGGTAGAGACTTGTGAAGAGGCAAAAAGGGTAGAGGCTGAAAGGGAAAGTGTAGAAGATTATCCTGATTTACCTGGAGAGAAAACTGCAAATAGGAGAACGTTACTTTTGTCTAAACCTAAAGAGGAACAATCACATGATTATCAAGGAATGTTGAAGATGATGCAGAATCTATCCAACAAAATAATAGATCTGGAGAAAGGGAGGGAAGCTCAGAAAATTCACAAACCTTACTACCAAAAAAGAAAGGATAGCAACCAATGGAAAATACCTCCACCAAATTTACCATCAGTAAACATAACAGAAGTAGGGGGTGATAATTTCTGCACTTTTCACCGACAACCTCATTCGGAAAGGAAGTGCCCTCAATGGTTGAATTCAATGACATTGGTTATGAATCAGCTGCTAGATTCTAAATTAACCAAGAACAGTGGCCAAGAGGAAAAGGAAAACCAGACTATGGAGAAACAAGATAATGACAATATGTTTTCATGGAATGGTATCTCGCTGTTTGACACTGAAGAGAGTGCTCCCAAAACTGAATGCACACCTACATCAACATAGGACATGGATTTTACAATTTCGAAGATCAAAAGACTGCAAAAGAATGTCAAGAGATGGGTAGATGTGAATGTTAAAAATAAAACACCTGAAGTCACTACGGTCAACCAGGAAACCAAGCCAATTAGTGAGCCTATTAAAACTATAGAAGAATAGGTAGGTGTTAATGGGGGAAACACTAATGAAATTGGAGAGCTTGAAGAAGATATACCTACTCAAAACCAACCAGGAGAAGAAGACATAGAACTAGGTTGGGAAGAGAAAGCTGATACCCCACCTTTTCTTTTGACCCTAAAAATGTTGAATCATAATGTGCATAATTGCTTAGATTCTGGATCAGTGGTGAATGTTATGCCACTGGAGATTTGCAAAAAGATTAATGGACAGCCAGAGTCCACATTTTGTGAAGTAACGCAATTAGACAGCACAGGTGTCAAAGTAGTGAGAGAAATTAAAAATGTCCTCATTCACTTGTCTGCAAACAATAAGATTTGTCAATTTATTGACATTACTGTGGCTGACATACCTAGTGGATATGGGCTTATTCTCAACAGAGATTGGTCTACCAGGTTAAAAGGTTATTTTGCTTCAGATTGGTCTCGTTTATTGTTGCCTCTCACGGGTACCCCAAATAAGATTAATATTTTGAGAGAGCCTTACATGAAGCATACTGTCACTAAACTGGGGGAGGGTAATGAATCTGTTGATTCTGTCCTGGGAAATTATCTGACTGAGCTTAAACCAAGACATCATACCTCAAGAAAGGCTAGTTCTAAGATTAACTATCAGCCTGAGCTCCTTCAACTTCCTCAGGATGATGAAGATGAATGTAGGATTGTAGACATGTGTTCAATTGCAAAAATAGCCCAGCTAGACCATGGTTAGATGTCTTATGTCTATAATCCAGCCCACCCCTTAACTTGTTTGATTGAAGATTCTTAAGGGCAGGCACCTTTTCTTTTTCTTTTGCTTTGTACATAAATAAATTGATGTTTCTTTGATGCTTTGATGTTGTTTTCTTTTGATTATTTGATTTGACGTTGTTTTCTTTACTGCTCTGTTTTTTTTGAATAAAGAGGAAAACTTTTGGTTGCAATGGAAACATCAGGGTTCTTTATTAATTGATGTCTTGAGCAAAAGACTGTGCTTTAAGGTATAGAATGTCTTCTAGTAGCAGTGTTCCTAACTGGACATGCATTCATTGAAGTCTTACTTAACCCCTGTAAATAACTCAGAAGTAAAGAGGTCTGGAATACTATTTCGAGGCTCCATCCATTGCACATCTTAATATCCAAGGGGGTGATAGCGAAAGACCCACGGAAAGGAAGCAGAGTAAACGGTATATCATATATAAATGATCCCATGCCATAAGTTCAGAAAAAGCTAAAAGCTATAAAGAGTCAAAACTCCTGAAAGAAATAAGACATATCAAAGCAAAGTATCAAAAGCATGAGTACTAAATTGCCAAAAGATCCTCTCCATCCGTGAGCTGGAACATGAAATACACCGCTCACACAAAAGGACACTATGGGATAGAGGATCCTGAATTAAAATTCAGTAAGAAAGGCAAATGGAGGACTCAAAAGAACTAAAGTTCTAATGGCACAAAAGTGCAATTGGCATGGGAATGAGAAACAAAATGATAATGATGTTTACTATATGTTACAATCCTTTGGTGTCCAAGCCTGAAACTACCTAAGGACGGGTAAAATGAACCTCATTTATTAGGCCTCAAAAGAGTTATTCATACTTGCAATATTTCTGATGTTACCATTTCCCAAAGAATGGACTGCTTCTCAATGATTTAAATGCTTAAGTTGGCCAACCTAGGGATACAAACATATTGGAGATTTTAGTTGTTATTCAGACAGTCTTGAACTGGGAAGGAGTTAATTAAGAAATCTGGGGTTCACCCGGTAGTCGCCAATTGTTGCAGCTACAACAAATTCCAAAAATTCCAAAAAAATTTAGGACCCTCCTTTGCTTTGGATTAGTTGATTTTCTTCTTTTATTTCTCAGAACGATTGAATTGATTTACCACTTGTTTTGATTCTCCCTCTGATGCTTGAAGAAATCTAAGGTTTGATCAGACTTTATTGCTGCCTTTGAATGCATTTACATCCTGCTTGAATCAGAAGATTATTGGATTGATGCACCCGCTGTTGCGGAAAAATATTAAGTCGTGACTTCGATTTCCTGTGCGATACATTAGTTTTAATCGGCTGATTTTGTGGTTTAAATCGGAAGGACTTGTCATTTCTTTCCCCGTCGTTGCGGATAAACATTCAGTTTTTTACTTCGATTGTTTCTCCCGTTTCGATTGATTTTAATCGACTGCCTTTTGGTTTTGTGTCGGAGCTGCCATGACTTCTTCTTCCGCCGTTGTGGACGGCAAACCTCTTTCTCTCCCGATTGAGGTTTTGGACCCCGTAAATCCGTTTGGTATCCGCCGTTGCGGCTGCGATTCTATTTTTGTTCCAATCCGACGCGCGGCTAGTTGTCACCCGGTTATCCCCGCCATTACGGCTAGGTCTATGGTTTGGTTTTCCGCCGTTGCGGATAGAAGTACCCTTTTGTCTTCTTACCCAAATGTCTCCGACGTCCGATCTTCTAACTTTTCCTGCCATGCATATCTCCACGGCTGGATCTACACTTTGGTCGTCCACCGTTGCGGAAGGATGATTGCTTTCAGCTTCCGATCCAAAAGTGGTCCGCCATCTGATATGTATGACCCCGCGGAGAGCTTAGCACTTTGATCATCCACCATTGCGGAGAGACCTGCATTTCTGACCTCCGATTCAAAAGCTTTCCGTCGTCCGATCTTTTGCTCGCCCGTTGTGATTAACTATATATACAAGGTCGAGGGGTTATGTTTTCTATTGTTATTATTCTTGACCGCCGTGCTCTGTCTCTATCGTGCTGTCGGGTGCTCGAAGCTTGTTTGGACCCTAGTGCTGGTACCCGCGTCCAGGTGGCATTTGTGGGAGCCTGACTGTCTTCGTCCCGCTCTACACGCCGATTACACATCAGTGCCAGGTAGGCTTCGTTTTCCTTTCCCTTTCCGATTGAACGTCTGGTGGTTATGCTTGCTGCGGTGGTTTGTTTTCTCGGTCGTTTACTCGACCCCGTAATTGCTTATATATAGGTGGATATTTTCTCCTAGTTGGCCGTGGGAGGGCGGTTTAACCTTCAGAGTAGCTTTGTTTTCCACCGCCGTTTATTTTGCAACCCTGTGCATAGGGATTGAGGGGTTTTAGCGCAGACAGGCGTTACTTTGTCTGCACCAAACCGCCCTGCGTGTTAATGATGGGTAGAAGTAGGTTTCCACCACTTTTCTCTATGAGGTTTGGGCTGTTTGCCCCGTTTGGTGCTTCCCGTATCTTTAAAACCGCAGACGTTTTACTTTCGAAGTCCTGCGCAACCAAATTCGTGCTCAGTTTCGAACCCGGGCTTGGGAAGAGGGTGTACCGCGACGAATAATTCTTCACCATAGTTTTGCACTAAAGGTTTTTCTTTGATCAAACGCGCCATAGAAACCCGCATCCTCGAATAGCAAGCGTTTCGCCGCACTGCTCCGCGCGTAGTTGCTTTGAAACCCTAACCTATGGAGGGGATGTATCATGGCGTTTAGTTTGTTAACCAAAAATAACAAGAGTAGTGGTGTTGTTAAAAGCTTCATTCAGAGATTGCGTAGCTTTTCCCTGTCTATCCCGCACAGTGATTTGATAATGGCACCCGCAGAGAGCGGAAGCTTTAGGCATATTAATGTAGATTTATTGTCGTCCTTAATATGGTTGATAGAATTGTTTAATATCCTACAGTAGTGGTAGATTGCACATTTTACTGTATATGACTCTGTTCATCATGCTAGATATAAGCTAAGTCACTGAACACTGCACATCGGGTTTTAATAGTTCTGTTAGTTAGGCCATCTCAGGCTATACATGCATATATTTTCTTCATTGACTGATTGCTATTATGTTAAATATAGAAGAAATGGCACACTGCACATTAATGTATACAAGTTTGTCACTCAGCCAGAAGGGCTTAATGTTACAATTTTATGGCAGGAAGAGCTCACCATGTCAAAGAGACAAAAGAAAAAGGCCCCTGTGGTCGAAGAAGAGCCATAAGTAGAAGTGGTCACTAAGACAGAATACATATACGAGAACACTAAGTGCATTTCTAGTATTGAACCTGAATACTAGTGGGGGGAAATATACAGACTAATCACTCGAAGAGAGGTTCCTGACATGGGCTTAGAAGAAGAATCCTTATATGCCAACATAGAAAAATCTTCCCTGATGAAGATCGCCACCAGACCAAAGCTGTTCCCATGCTCTGAAGTAATCGGACGGATTCTGCCTCGGGCAGATGTCACAACCATGATTCTGGAGGATGTTAACAAACAGGGCTATGCTGCATATAGCCCTAGATATGTAGCTCTGGCTTATCACCTGCCAGAAGCCCAAGTCTTTTTATCTGATGATTGGCTAAACAACATTAGAATGGATCTGGTGGAGACATTTAAAAAGATGATGTTGCAAGGAAAACATTACAGATACAAACCAACAGGTGATTACGATATAGCTAGCTTAAGGGCTCCCTACAGATTCATAGCCTTGATGCTCAACAGAATATTTGGAAGAGCACATGGTATATTCTTCAAGTTAGAATGGATCCCAATCATTTTTCATGTTGCAACCCAGGGGACAATTTTCAACTGGGCCAACCTTGTCTCGAACAGTCTTTCTTCTTGCTTAGTCTCAGCCTTGGGAGGAGAGTCCCAAAAAAGATCGAAATTTTATATGAGTTCAATACTGATAGACTGTATATTATGCAACTAGCCTTTCCCTGGTCTCAGGTGCATCTGGGACAGGGAAAGAATGCCTATCTATGCTGCTTATAAGCCATTGTGGGCACATAAATATCACAATCATTACAGAGAAGTCTGTGAACACTTCCTTATGCCTCTATACACACTCATTTTCCTGAAGGAGTGTGATTGTATGTCGGAAGAGGCCCTGCAAGTAATAGAGGAGTATGCAGACTACTATTTGACTGAAAATGGCCTGTACTTCGGGATGTTTGGAGGTTCGAGAGCACCTTCCCTGCTGCCCAAATACGCAACAGATTACATTATCCACAAGGAGGCAGTCAGACAAGTGTTCCTGGATGGAATAGGCAGGTTTCTGTTTGAGCATAAGAAGACTGCTTATCCTCCCTTGCCCTTCAAACTAGGAAGTTACAGGTTCGCTAGGGTGAAACAAGCTGATGAATTCGTAGAAATGCTGGAGAGGTTCCATTTTGGTGAGATGCCCTATCACAGAAATGAATCCCAAGGTAAAGTTGCTGAACATTGTAAAGAAAACAAGGTGCATTTTGAGTATACCCACCATTTTGATAGGGAAGAGTCTGTCTTCCGAAACGCCCCGAACATGACAGCACTGAGGAGAAGATTCAAGAATAAAATTACCACCAAAGGTGGGAAGGGGGATGAACAGGACAAGGCTGAGGAAGAAGCCAAAATGAGAAATGAAGAAGCCTAGAGGTTGGCAAAAGAAGCTGCAGGATGGCTGCATACAGAAGAAGAAAAGAAAAAAAGAGCTGCTCAAGAAGTAGCTGAGAAAGCAAAGGAAGCAGCCAAAGAAGCAGAGGAAGCAACTAGGAAAGAAGCAGAAGAAGCGAAGAGAAAGCTCGATGAAGAGCTACAAAAGCAGGAAGCAAAAAGGCTGAAACTAAAATAAACAGAGACAAAACAGTCAGCCATTGGTACAGCTGCAGGGTAGACCCAGGATGTGGAGAACCCCGAGGTTCAAGACCCACAAGTACCTGCTGCCACCACACCCATGGTCCCCACTCTCAAGCTGGACCCTTTTGTGCAAAAAAAAGGAGAAGAAATCCTTGACTTCAACACTGTCTATTATGACATGAAAACAAAGAGAATAATGAAGAGAACAGAAAGGAAAGTTGAAGCAGGAAGTATGCCTGGTAAAATGATAACGGATACGGCTGTTATGTTAGGAACAGACCAAGATCCAAGATTCACCCTGAGAGCCAGGACTGCACTAATCCATGCCTCAGAAGATAACATGGACAAGGTAATAACTGACTTGGAGCAGTCCAAGAAGTCCTCCGCCCAGTTGAAAGATACATTGAGGAGAGAAAGAGAAGAAAGCAACAGGCTTAAGAGGAAATATGATGATATGCAAAGGGAAATGAAGTCCTCAAGGGCTGAAGTACAGGCCCTCCAAGGAGAAATACAAGTTATGGAAACTGCATAGGAGGCTCTAGAGAAATTACAGAAAGAATGTCAAGAGATGAGGAGTGAAAAGGAACAACTGCTGGGAAAAGTAGAAGAGCTGGAAGAGCAGCAAAATATCCTTTTGGAATCCAATGAGCTACACACCCAAGAACAGGAAAAGAAGCATCAAGAACAGATTTCCTCTTTAACAGTCGCCCTGGAAGTGGCAAGAGAACAGCAGGTTAACCTCCAGCCATTCAAAGAGCATGTCTTGGCCCAAAAAACCAAGATGCTGCAGCTACAGACTGCTATTGAAGAGGAGAGATGTAAAGTGTTGTAGATCGATGGACGATTGGAAGAGATATTGGAAACTGCATCTTACTTTGTGGACAGATCTCAGGACGTCCTCGAAGTACTGACTGCAAGAATGGCGAGGTTGGAAAGCAATGAAGAAACTCCAGCAGAGCTGCCATCAAAAGATAAACAAGCCCTCAAGCGGGATCACGACTTAATAGAATTTGCTATTAACACCGCAGAGCACTTCAAGAAAGTAGTCAAGAAGACAAAGGGAACCTTGACGGAATTTTTTAGGAGAGTCCTCATTACATACAACCGTTGCCAAGTAGAAGCCGAGCAGAAGCTGGATGATTTCCCAGACCACAATTCATTTGTGGAAATGTTGCAGAAAAGACATCAGGATGAAGAAGCAAGAATGCAACACATTAAGGCCATTGATGACCAGATTCTGAGAAGCGAAGTAGGCCATTCAGCAGTTAGTATGCAGCTTTTGGAAGACCAGCTTTGGTTGAGCGCTGCCAGAGTGGAGGCTATAAAGAACCAGGCTGAAAAATTGAAATCAACATTCAGTTTTTGGAACCCTATGCATTTGAGGGCATTGCCTCTGAAGCTGCGAAATGGAAGAAGTTTTTAGATGCCCAAGTGGGACCCTCCTCGTAAAGGAGTGGTCACTTTTTTGCAATTTGTAACGATTTTGTAAATATTTGAGGAAAAGTAAAGTTTTGGGAGGCGAAAAGTTGGGAAGCCCAAAAGGTACTTTTGGGCAGCCCAACAGTTTCACCCTTTTTGTATAAATGTAATAGACTTAGAGGGAAAAAAGGGGGGCTTTTTCCCAAGGAGACTAAAAAGCGATATTGTAAGAAGAACTATTTCTCTTTGCAATAAAGAAATATGGTTTGCCTGTTGGGGAAAGATTGGTGGAATGTCCAAATGTTATGCTGTGGATGGCTGAAAGATGTACTATTTTGTTTTCCAGCTTTTTGTCCATTAACAGTGAGATCGTTCTAACTCTTTAAACCTATGTTGTTGTTTAAATGATTTCTGGTTTATTTTGTGGAATGACCACCATGAGTAATTTATGCGGTTCATAAAACAATTGGCTATCTGGTTGTTGAAATATCTTTAATCGTTCATGCATTGTGGAAAGAAATATCAGCTAACTGTAGTTTCTCTTTATATTGCATGTACAATACACATTACTCACAAATAATTTACAATCTGGCTCCCCGGGGATAGGTAGATAGATAGATAGTTAGTTCATTTCATTGCTGCGTATGTGATTTAGATGCAGGTGAGTCTAAGACGAGAGGTAAGAACTTGCGCATCACGTTGAGACTGCTCCCGACATCTGAATCATCCCGCATTGTTAGTTAGGCATATGCATCTCATACATTAAGTCAAAAAATACAAAACACGGTGGACCGGGCCGCAACCGATAAAACCTTTTGTTTCTGTTACTTGACCTACAGTAGTCGGACCGCAAACCAGATGGATTCCCTATACCAAACAGTCAACGGGCTAGTTGGGAACGTTGACTGGGGAGAATCCCTATCTGTTGTTGCCTGCGAATTTCTAGGCCTCAACAGGCAGAAAGTTTGACTACAGACTGGAAGGGAGAAGGGGTTGGTTTACAATCTTCCATGTGGAAGCGACGAAGAAGGTCACAAGCATACTTAGACTAGGAAAAAAAGATTCATTCTTATGTTTGCAAGACTTGGAGACCAAGAGAATAATGCAAATGTCCTAAGATTGACATTTCAAAATTTTGCTTAAGACTGGATTTCACATGGGTTATAAGTTTAGGGTCACTACCAATAAGGATAAGATCATCAACATAAACAACAAGTATGATGAGATGGTTTCCTACTTTCTTGGTATAGACATTGGGGCCAGAGTGGCATGTAGAAAAACCAGTGTCAAGGAGAAAGCTATCTATTTTGGCATACAAAGCTCTAGGAGCTTGCTTAAGGCCATATAAGGATTTGTTAAGGAGACAAACAAGGCTAGAGTTATTCTGAACATATCCAGGAAGTTGTTCCATGTAAATTTCCTCATGTAAATCACCATGTAAGAAGGCAGACTTGACATCCATTTGATGGACTTCCCAGTTATGTAAGGCTGCAAGGGAAAGAACAAGGTGGATGGAGTTCATTTTTGCTACAGGGGCAAAGGTTTCATTGTAGTCAATCCCTTCAACTTGAGAAAAAATTTTGCCAACTAACCTTGCCTTAAGTCTTTCAACACTTCCATTTGATGCATACTTAGTTTTGTAGACCCATTTACATCTGACAAGTTTTCTTCCTTTTGGAAGAGGAACAAGATTCCAAGTATCGTTCGCCATTAAGGAACGATATTCTTCATCCATAGCTGCATCCCAATCTAGATTTCCTAAAGCTTCTGCAAAAGTTTCTGGATCACGATTCTTGGAAACTTGAGCCAAAAGAGAAGAGGTTTGCTGAAACTGAGAACGTGTTCAACATTGATCTCTAGGATCACCGGCAAGATCACCAGCTGCTTCATATGTTGAACACACCCATCGAGGAAGTATTGGTGCTCGTGCAATTGGAGGAACATGAGCAGGCATAGGTGGATTTTCATCCTCACTACCATCATCATAAACTGGAGTTTGAAACCTTTCAAGGAAGCTGGAAGAAGAAGAAGAAGAAGGCACAATCGCCGAATCAAGCTCATAGGCCAAAGATGGCACACCCGCCAAGTTAGGCTCGCAGGCCAAGAGATTTTCATCAAATTTAACATCTCTTCTAATGATTATATCATGATAATGTAGCTGAAGAAGTCTATAACATTTTACATCTTCAAAATGTCCAACAAATATGCACTTTTCTCTTTTAGGCTGCAATGCTTTCCGTTTTTCATCCGGAATGTGAGGCCATGCTTCACAACCAAACACACGAAAGTGACTTACATCTAGTTTAATTTTACTCCATGCTTCTTCAGGTGTTATACCCTGTAAAACTTTAGTGGGTGTGCGATTAACTATGTAATTTGCACAATTTATGGCCTCAGCCCAATATTGAAGACTTAGTCCCTTAGATTGGATCATACAATTAGCCATTTCTTTTAAAGTGCGTTTCTTCCGTTCAGCTACACCATTTTTTTGTGGTGTATATGGAACAGTGTGTTGTTGTTGGATTCCTTTTTCAGTGCAAAAAGTAGTGAACTTGTTGTTAACATATTCTCCTCCATTGTCAGATCTTAACTTAATAATTTGATGACCAGATTGTTTTTCAACAAGGGCCTTGTAGGCCAAGAACATGTTAAATAATTCGCTCTTAAGTTTTAGGAAGTAAACCCAAGTGCGTCTGGAGTAGTCATCAATGAAGGTTAAAAAATATTTGAAACCAGAAAAGGAAGCAGATGGAAGAGAGCCACACAAGTCACTATGCACAAGCTCCAAGGGAACCAAGGTGTGCCAAGAGGCACGTTTGTCAAAACTGTCCTGGTGATGTTTTTCGAGTATATAACCGGAACAAACACCATCCTTGCAAGATACCAACGGAAGACCAGTCACCATATTGTCTTTACATAGTTGTTGCAATGAGCGATAATTTAAGTGACCAAATCGCTCATGCCAAAGTTTGCTCAAGTTATCACTATGAGCAACAAAAATTGAAGGAAAATGTGATAACCCAAAGTTGTTAAATTTGTACAACCTGGTAATATCATCAACAGTTCCAGTAGCAAGCACATTTTGAGGATTTTTAAAATCCTTGATTACAACTTGGTGAGGTGTAAACATCATAGTTTTACCTTCACCTAAATGAGTAATTTAATAGACTGATAACAAATTGCAGGAAATTTTTGGAACACATAGTACATCATTGAAATGACCATTTTCTACTGGAACTGTTCCAAATCCTACAACACTTAGAGATCTATCATCACCAACAAATATTTGTTTGGTGTTACATTCATGCATAGTAGAAAAGATGGATTTATCCTTAGCCATATGATAAGATGCTCCAGAATCAATGAGCCATTCAATTGAAGTAGAAGAAGAAGATGCAGTATAAGAGTAACCAGAAGCACAAAGTACATGTCCATGAGGGGTAGATTCTGAAGATGAATCTAGGCTGATGTGGTGCTTCTTCATTGCTGCTTCCAAGGCTGCCATCTTCTTAAAACACTTAGATTCATCATGATTATCTTTCCCACAAAAATTGCAATGATGCTCAGTCCTCTTTCATTTTTGCTTGGATCCTTTGTCATTTTTTAAAGAAGGAGCTGACTGAGAAGGTTTGGGACGTTTGTTGTTTTGCTTATTATTGCGAAAATTTTGTTTCTTGGGAGGCTTAGACTTTTCTTTCTGTTGGGACAATAAGAATTTCCTAGATGTATCTGCATTGTTAATTATTCCAAGATGAATGAGTTTATCTTGCTCTCTAATTAAAGAATCACAAAAGGATTCAAGGCTAGGCTCTTGATAGCTAGCTAGAGTCAAGGATTCTTTCATAGAGTAGAATGTAGATACAAAATCAGAATATGCAGGTCCAAGTTTTGAAAGAATATGATAAATACATTGTTTGTCTTCTTTCTTAATTTTGCATTCTACACATAATAGTCTGAGAGTTTTATACTTAGATAAATAGTCTTGGATGCATGAAAATTTATTTGGATTCAAGGAAAGCAACTCATTCTCAAGTTGATGACCCTGAATTTCATTGTGTTTACCAAACACAGATTCCAACTTTTCCCAAGCGAGATTAGGTTCATCGATTCCAGATATGTGGAATTGCAAATCAGTAGAGATTAGCATCCCAATCAATCCACGAGCTTCATCACATCTATTTTCCCATTTAATTTTCTTATCATCATTAATGGGTTCTGTTTCTTTCCCTGAGGTTATCCTGAAAAGTCCCCTACTTTGCAGAACATCCTCCATACGAGATTTCCATGAGAAATAGTTAGAACTTGTAAGTATAATATCACAAGGGGTGGCCATACTGTAAAATAATGGCTGAAAGAAAAGAAACTAATTGTCTAGATGCAAAGAGCTCAAAAAAATATGTGGTTTTAAAAAAAACGACACTTAAAACTGATTCTAGATCATGAAGTTATGCTTGATCAAAGAAAAAGTTGAAGATGTCCCCAATAGTGACGTGGCAGATATTAACTTGACCAACTAAAAAAAGAAGCCCCCTCTTCCCAAGATCAACCTTTGAAAATCTATTTTACAACAAAGTTGCTTTGAAGTGAATCACTTTTGTAGAATAAGTGATGTTCACTTTTACAATAATGTGACTTTTAATTAGTACGACAATAAATTAAAAGACTTAAGTGACTCACTTTTATTTTATTTTATTTATGTGAGATGTACTTTTACAATAAAGTAACTTCAAAATAGAAATTGCATGCACTAAAAAATAGCTTAATAAGACTTGAACTCAAGACCTACTAAGTAATAAAGCAACTTTGGACCAAGTGAGCTAAGTTTGAAAGATACGTAAAATAATGGAAAGAGGAAGGTTTTTTTTTTTACTCCTCTCTCGTTCTCTATTTTTGCTTAATCACAAAACAAAAAAATGAAAAAACAAAAACAATTTTTTTTTTCTACACAATGGGGTTAGGTCTTGATTAGCTTACCCAAAAAGTCTACATTTTCAAGTTTTCTCGTTGTTTCTGATTTACCGTGATCGCACAAGGTGCACATCAAAGAGCATACATAGCCGAGAAGACAAGAAAGAAAAAAAAAACTTTCCCTCACTGTTTCTGATTCGCCGCAATAGCGCAAGGTGCACGGCAAAGAGCATACGCAGTCAGGGAAGGCAACATTCCAAGACTAAAACAAAAAAGATATAATAATAAACTGATAATATATGAGAGATTTACAAAAAACAAATTCGTCACTGTAACATTATACCTTCAGATTTGCCGAAATGGGTGTTTCTGAAGCAAACAAAAATGGTTTTTTGTGAAACGAAAACTATTTCCCAATGGAAATGGCACTCCGGACGCAATGGAATATCTTCCACATGCTAAAAATGCACAAAAAATCCAGAACCAGAAACCCTTTCAAAGTTTCGGTAACACCGGTTCCAGATCTATATCAAAACCGAAAGTAGCTCTTCATAAAAGATTTGATACCATGTTCGGGTACACAGGGTACTCCCAAAATATTGAACACCTTGAGCTACCGCTTCACACAAATAGATCACAGATCAACACACCAATGTTTGTCACGTGGTTAAAACCCTCGAGAGGGAAACAGTCCACTGCCCCAACCAAATAGCTACTTGGAGCAATTTATTATGCAAAAGAAAGAAAGTTACATGAACTTCTCATAATTGATCAACTAGCCAAGGACCCTCTATGCTCTTTAAATAGAGATCATTGACCAATTGGGTGTTAAACCACGGATCAATGGTAGGTATGATCTAAGAGAAGTTGAACCGTCGGATCACTCTATGTGTAGAACATATCGTGACCGTCGGATTAGAATATTTACAAATGCATACTAAAGAAACACACTTTTACCTAATGGATATATTACACAAGTTGATCTTAACTAACTCATAAGTGTCTAAATATCCTAACATAAGCTTTGTGTGACCTGTCGTGCAGAAAATTTGTTTTGTGCAACCTGAGCATGCCTGCTAATTTTCTGCCCCAATCACCATTGTTCTACAATTTTGTGCGACCCCAATCGCACATGTTCTGCCGATAGGTTCCACCTACAATTTTTTCAGTCCTTTTTGGTGTTTGAGACCCTTTTCTAGGCCTCTTGTTTGTGTTCTACCCCTTCCCCAATTATTTTCTTCTCAATCTGATTCCGTACATCCCCCTGGTTTGTTTTGTGGTCCTATTCTCCTTATATCTAATCCCCCTTAGTCGAGCTTGGTAGTTGATACCCCATGTGTGTTTCCTGCAACCTGTTAAGTTTCTTATGCACTCATTTACTTTATATGTACATTTTATTTTCTAGAAGAATTAGTTGTTTTGCAAGATATTTATTGTCATTTACTATTATTTATCTGCATTTGTGTCTCGTCCATGAGATCGCTAGGGTTTATACATTACACACCACTTTTGCACACATCTCACACCCTAAAGTAAAACTCTTGGTTCATGACCCCAAGCTAGCCTAAAAATTAACTTAACTCAACCAACATTGTAACCTCATTTAAGGACCCAAAAAAATTTGTAGTTAAGTTGGGACACTGGGTATAGGCATCCAAATAACACCACTTTGTCACTTACATCTAAGACATAGTTGTTTTCCATTAGGGTACCAAAATCCTCTTGTACTTGTTGACACGGTCACGACAAGTCTATCGGAGGGCCCCCCACTCTACGGGAGTAAGCCACAACAAAGGGGTTATGGAATTCAAGCTGGAATACCACGATCCATTCTACACTAAAGGATAACCCTTCATAGTCCTCCTTGTGTATGTAGGGGCCATACCAAGTGTCGAGGACCAAAGGGATGAAATGCCAGGAAACCACTCCGGACATGTCATGAACGAGGTATCCTAGTTGCCAGTCTATTTAGGGCTCTTGTACCTGATTTCCCTCTCAGTAGTGGGATTCCCTTAGCCTATTGTTCTTCCATTTCATATTATTTGACTAGTATTTCATCACTTAGTAGAGGATACTATATGTGAGGGGCTTCCATCTTGTATCTAGGAGTTTTCTTTCAATTATACCTCATAGGTTAGTGTGTCATTTTCTTTCTAGGTAGTGTTGGTTGTTGGATTTCTAGACACTTTGTTGTAGACTTTCCTATTGTGACACATTTTTGCAGTTTGGTTTTAGAGATTTCCTATTAGTCCTAATGGGCCCCTCGCCACTGAACACACTGTTGTTGGTACGCTACCCACTCGTGGTGGCCCCACTCCAACCACCATGGTTCATACCATACCGTTATTCATGCATGGGGGAATTAGCCCTTCTACCACCATTTTGTCCATTCCTACCATTCCAATGACTACTCTTATTGTCGTAAGTCAGCCTTACACACCACCATTTACACACAGGAACTACATACCTGCTAGCACCGGCACCATTGTTGGCACTTCCTTCTCGAATGCAGGTCCTAGTCTGCCATTCATGGATAATCTCAACCTGCCTAATTTGGCATGGTTGACAAATGACCCCATACGTCATAATCCAATATGGCCTCCCATGCCTACCAAACTCCCATAAAATATCCCTAAGTTTGAGGGAAAGGCGAGACAAGACCCCCAAAACCACATCATGTAATTTCACTTATGGTGTTCATCTAACATCAAAGTCAGTGATTCTATCTGATTGTGGTTATTCCAGCACATACTCACAATTGTTGCAGCCAAATGGTATATTGAACTGCCTCATGCCACTTATCCGGACTTTTCCTCGTTAGCCTCGATGTTTCTCAAGTACTTCCAGCTACTCATCCATTATGATGAGGATGTGGAAATCCTATTATCCTATAAACAGAACACTACTACCCATATCACGGATCATATCCATGAATGGTATCATCATTGTATCTTATGTAAGATCTAGTTAGATGATCGTATTTTCCTATATTGGTTTCTTAAAACCTTACTCCCCCCATCACCAAGGACGTTGCATTTGAGCGCCCAAAAACTGAGGAGGAATCCATCCTTAAGGCATAACAATTTGATCTTATCTACGCCCAATCAGGTTATCTGTATACCATCATACCAGATGCTCCCTGTGTTGGCTCCTCCCATCAAGATACGTCGGGTGCTTCTCATGTTGCTAACGGTGTCAATGGCTTTATTACCCATCATCCCCACCTTTACACGGCCTCTCCTTCGATGCCACCTCTTTCTGGTAACACCCTTAGTGTTTCCCAACCTGGTTACACGCCTAATTTTTCATGTGTAATAGATCGGTTTGGAGCCACACCTTCCTATGCATCTCTCACACCCACTCCTCACATTTATGGACCAAATTTCTTAGCACCTACATGTAATGTCCAGAATTTCAGCTTTGGAGCCCCTCCAGCTTCCCCTGCCTACTACCCACCACTTATGCAACCCACACCTGCTTCGACCCTAACTCCTCATGTTCCCCAAGGAAAGGTCTACACTCAGCAGAACCTCCCTAATCAACCTACCCCCAATAACCAACAACAGTAGGTAAGACGTAAAAGTGGTAAACAACCAACCTCGAGGAGGTGTCCAACAACCCAACCCTCTGAATAACAATGGAGAAAATACCCCTGCACAGAATCCCAAGTGTACACCTAGACCTAGGAAGAGCCATCAATTGCAGACTAAACATTCGTGCACCATTTGTAACACTTACGTCCATTATACGCATCAGTTCCCCCATATGAACCGAGTCCGCCATTTACTACAAACCGATAATCAACGTGACCCAAAAGCGACTGCTCCGGAAAAACTAAACCCAACACCACCAAGTCCTATGCCTATGGTGCTGCAAAACCTCATACCAAATCAAGGGATGGTTGCAACCCAACCCTTGGCACCAAAAAACACCACAACCACTTCTGCGAATCAACCCATTGATCCTAGTGTCCATCACCTCATGACATTATTGTCTGATGTCAACCTACAGACTCGACGAACCAATATGGCTTCACCACGAAGACTGTTAACCCATCCACGGTATGGACCTCCACCACTCTCAATATGTCTTTGCATTTTCCAAGACCCCCCATGGACAAGACTGTCAAAGTCTAGCAGTTCCCTTTGCATCGCATTGTGAACAACCCCACTGCCAAAGCCACTTTTAATTACAGTATTGTCAATGACTTGGCTTAGTCTTCCTCGGTCATGTCCACTCTGGAAGTCCTCAAAACTTATCCTTTGCAACGTAAATATTTATTCTCTGCTTTAGTTGTCATTGATCCCTCTAATTCCAGGTTAATCACTTTCGACTTGGATCAAGGAAAATCCTGGATGCCATCATCTGTCACCTTCTAGGTTCTGGTCACTATTCAGAAGTTATTCACTCATCAATGCATCATCGATGAGGGGAAATCCACCTATGTTATGTCAACCTTTGTTTGGTATAAACTTGTATCCCCAACCCTTCAACCTTCCACCACTACCCTTTGTGCCTACAATGGATGAGTTTCTCAACCACAAGGTATTCTCATGAATGTCCCCATCGAGTTAGCCAAAAAAGACTGTGTTGATTGACATTGAGGTTGTCAACGCCCAACTTGATTACAACCTCCTCCTTCAACATAGTTATATGTATGCAATGTGAGTCGTTGCTTCTATTGTATTTTGACTCTTGATTTTCCCCCATGATGGAAAGATTGTGACTATCGAAAAACTGATGTATTACGATCCTAAAGGACCGGCCACACCAGATCATGTCCTTCCTACGATTGACACTGCCATCGACAATGTATCCACACCTTCCATGTCTTTCGTTGCTTGTGGCATGTTTTCCAACGCTCCTTTGACTGACACCTTTTTCTCTTTACAACCTCCTCCTTCATCGACTGACATGTCGAATTTGTGCGCTATCTCATCCAGTAACATCCTGACCTCCTCACAACCTTAGTTGCAACCTCAACCACAGACCCCTGAGAAATTATTTTGGTTCATTCCCCATACACATGATCCCCTACCTTTTTCCACCTTCTGGCATTTTGAGTAAGCCAATCATGGATACTCTCAACCTTTCGAGCTTCACTTTTGGTATTTCCATGTGGTACCTAGATCCACCAACCCATCCTTCGACACCACAGATCATGCTGACTCTAGTCCAACCTATTGAGATGGTGTCGCACCCACAACCTCCTGGTACACAAACGATTGCTTTTGTCTCTACTCATGCCACCCCTTCTCCCATGAATATTGGGGACAAGGTTCCCAAAACCCTCACAGAACCATGTCCTCCTCCTACATGTGTTATATGGGATGTCCAAGGCCATGCAACACAAAATTTTCTTGATTTTCCCATTCTTTGCACCCACATGCGCACTGTAGTTGAGACTGATAATTATCCAGTTGTCAAAGTACCAACCATACCTATGGTTAAAAACAAATCGCTACAAACCAACCACCCATGTGCGATTTGTGGCCTATATGGTCATTATTCACACCATTTCCTAAAATTTCCCGAGTATAGGTCTCTCCTCAGTGACCTTCGTAAGCACTCCCTTAAGTCTGAAATCATAGTCATTGAGGAGATCCACCACCCCCCCCCAAGCTTCTTTCTCGAACACCAATAACACCATTTATAACATGTCTACTTCCATTCGTCCTTCCCCCTCCTTGATCATGGAAGACCCCCTGATCTATCTAAGGGCCACTTTCATGATGATGGAAAGATACTTGAAACCACCATCGGTTTTACCCCATTCCATTTAGTCCACGGTGTGGAATCGGTTGTTCCCATTGAATTCCTGATTCCATCACTTCCCCTTGTCATCGAACTTCTATTGGATACTTCACCATTAGGAAAATGCTTACTTATGCTTGAATAAACCGATGAGGACTGTCGTGATGCTCTCCAAATGATCAAAGCGACTAAGACTCGGTCGAAGTCCCACTATGACTCCCACGTCCACCCACGCACCTTTAGTGAGGGGGACCTTGTCCTCAGTTAGGACCAATCCCATGATAAGACTGGAAAATGGAAGTTCAAATCCATGTGGTATGGCCCTTACGTCATCCCTTCATGTCTCAGCAAGGGGGCATATCTTCTCATTGACTTTGACGGTCGCCTCTTGAAGAATCCCCGCAATGGGATCTACCTCAATAGATTCTACGCTTAAGTCAATCACCATGCATACCCTTGTATCATAGTTTTCCTTTTTTGTTTTGCATCATTTTCACCATGATTCTCACAGTTTGTTTCCTTGGTTGTTATAGATAGATCCTACCTTTCCTTGCTAAGTCAGTTTTGCTGATGGAGCAAGTAGATGGTCTCCTAATCTCACCTCAGTTGTGTGGGGGTCATTTATTCCCCGTCATATGAGTTGATCCATATCGACGAAATGTGTGTTGGTATTTCTACCAACAACTAGGATGAGTATGATGGTGTTGTTGGTCTCTTGACCATCGCCCTTCACTTAGGTCTTCGTCAACTTGATGTCTTCCTAGACTCTCAGCTGCTTGTTTCCCAGTTGAATAATTGTTATTGGGTATGTGATCCTTGCGTCTTTAGAAAGTTCCTGTGCACTAAACACTTGGTTAGACATTTCGAATCCATTTCATTCATGCATGTTCCTAGAAGTCTCAATAGTGTAGAATACCAAATGGCTAATGACGTTCTAGAGTGGCACATCAATCATCTCATATAGGAAATAAATTGCATCATGCATCATCATATAGTCATGCATACATATGCCATATACATCATATAGGTATAATCATAAAAATACAAAAAATGCATCCACGTGCATATATATCATCAATATCATGTTCAATACAAAATGAGAAGCACCACAGGATTTCTCATCATATAAATAATACAAAAATCCCCATGCTCAAAGGCATTGGTGGCAGCATCACAAGCTGCTAGTCCTAGTTATCCTCCTCTAAATTTGTGTCCTCCTCAGTGTCTCTCCTCCTCCATCAGTACATCACCCTGTGCTACCACTCTGACATACTCAGTAGTAATTTTGATCCTCCTCATGAGAGAGATCCACTCTGGAGGATCCCTGTAGCACGCGACAATCAGATTGTTGTCTAGGTACTGCCACGTGTCATCAGTGACTCCTCCCAAACGTCTCCACATGCAACTGCAATGACTTCAATGTTAAACTCCACTTCCTCATTTTCTTATGAGCAAGTGGATCTAGCCCCTCCACCCTGCCCCTGCACCATTGGTACCCCGTTGGAGGGTGCATTCCCACATCTGCACATGCACACAGTATGTCATCGGTATCTATCACATATATGATCTAGCTACCACTATGCTAGTAAACTCTATATGATTGAAACCACAAAGAGTCATGCATACATACCATCAAGTCCCCGGACCTCTCCAAGAGGTCGAAGCATCTCCGCATCTCCTAGTATTCCAACCCTGCGTATGGATAGTCCTCTATAAGGATAGGAAGTTGTTGCCACTGTGCAAAACAACTCTCGAGTGAAGAAATAGCCTACTAAACTGCCTCCCTCCCTACTTTTTCTGGGCCATTTCTCGAAGTTACCTTGATTTGTGTGCCACAACGCAAATCAAACCTTGTATGTATTAGCGTGTTCATCAGCCATCCGCTCCATCCATACTGCAAACTTGGCCTTATTTTATCGCCATTCGTCGTCCCACAAGGTGGCCCCACCAGTGTTCCATTGTTATTATATCCATATCATCCATGTTCAAAACATCATCCCTTTTGGTATATTGAACACTTCCTCCTTTGTTGGTTGACCAATACAGATTTTTTGTTAATCCATTTTCTGACTCCTTAAAGAATTAAAAGATTACCGAGCACGATTGCTTCCTTTCACGCTCATTAAAGTATTTGAAAGGGAGTCTATGTGGCCTCATTTATCTCCTTTTTTGGACTATGTAGACTATTTAAATAAAAGGAATGCCCTAGCACCTTCTACCTAGGAACATTTCCCTTTGTATCCTTTTAAGCTTTGCCGGACATTGGGATCGCACTCTATGAAAAAAATCATTCATGGGTTGTATTTAAGCTCTTTTCCAACCCTCTCACAAAGAAAATGTCACCAAGCAAACTTGGTTTTGTTCATGCTCGTCAAAGTGTTTGAATGACCGTCCAATCAGTATAGGTCTAACCTTTTTTGTCCTGGTTGGACTACCTACAGAAAAGAAGTCTCTATGCCCCTTTCAGCTAGGAAAGCTCTCCTTTGTACACTTTATCCTTTTTCGGACTTATAATACTATTGTATGAAAAAGAGACCCCACTGAAGTATTCCTCTTGTTTTCAAGCTCTTTAAACATGAAAACACCATCGAGCATTTACCGTCTTGGGATTGACAGAAATCCACGAGATAGTATCATAATGAGCATACTTCTATCCCTTCTTTGAGCTCCTTAAACTATGAAAAATGCCCAAAATGGTGTCTCTAGGTTCCCACACATATTCCATATGGTCTCACATTATGGCAGGGTTCCCCCATTGGGTCTCCTTTATTCATACTACTTTGCGATAAGTCTCCCTTGGATCCCCTGGATATCACTTTTCGAGTTACTTTCCCAAGTATTTCCCATTGCAGTCATCACCCCAGTTTCCCAGCTATGATTCCCTCCCCATGAGTCAATATCATTTGCTGCCAGGTTAGCCCTATCATCATACTCTGAACAAAGGAATTTTGAGTCCCATGTACTCCCCTCTCCATGTTCCCCATTCAGTGTCTCAAATCCATATCTTTTGTTTCCCCCCTTGCGCTTCTATCAAGGAAACATATTTTCCTTAGTAGTTGCAAGTCTCCCTCTATCAACGTCAACACACCTATTCCATAGGATAGACCTAGAGGTCCTTGTATCTTGGTTTCATCCACCTCGTTGATGAGTTCCTTGGACCACTTGAAAGGATTCCTTAGTTCCTTTTAGGTTGGTTGTGTCTCATGTGCTCAACTTCAACTCCATTATCGCACCATTGATATTTGTATAGGGTATTGGTTCCTTCATTATTTGTTTGAAGACCCTGATTGTCACCTGACTATAAGACATTGGTGAGTCTATTTTGGGACCCATACAGTTTCATGTCCCTTATGATTACTGGGTTTCATTGGAGACAGTGTTCAAAATCCCATTAGTGTCTTGCTTCCATGTATCTACAGTACTTGATGTTGTTTATTGTACCTCAGAGATTCTGACTCTCAGTCATTGAGTCCATTCAGTTGTGTACACCTCCAGATTCAACAAAGCATCAGTTGTTGTGATATTGTATTCCATGAGAATGCCATAGTTCCAATGTACCGGTTCTTCATATCAGTATATGTATTCAACCTCCCATTGAGGCCACCATTATATACTACCATTTGTATATATGTATTGATTGGCTCCCATTGTTTGAGACTTGATAACCATTTTTATATTGAGACATTGTTACGAGCATGGGTATGCCGCCTCGTCCATTTACATGTCTGAGATTATATGTACCTCATACATTTTTTAGAAGAAATACAAACCAAAATTCACTGCAGTTCAAATGAGGAGACTCCACTCCTCCGTGGTCCTCTTTGGTCTCTCCACTATTGTCACCATTTCTCCCTTGATCCTATGATGTCTATCAGTCATACAATGAGATCCTACCCTCACACATCAGGGGGCAATTTGTTAACACCAAAAATTGTTCGCCTAGCTCTCTATGGTCCCAATCATAATTATACATCATAATCCCACCATTATTCCCTTCATTTTGACCTTCACAATTAAATTCCACCAAAATTGGTCCAAAACCATTATTATTCCTTCCCCCATAAATATAGGGAAGTTGAGAATTTATTGTGACTTATCCCCACTCTCTCTAAAAAGGGCAAAAAAACCCTAAAATGAGAATGGGTCAAAAAACATGGACAAATACCATGGGTAAAAAAACCTTGGATCATCCTATAAATACATTGTGAAGGTCTCCCCAAAAACACCTTTCACTTTTTGCCAATTTTTTGGTCATTCCATAAAAACCTTTCACCATTGTTCCCATATTTTTGGCATATCACTCCCACGGAGTATGTTGAGCTTGCTCCATACCCACTTGGATCCATTCCCCCTTTTTGACTACCATTAGTGGATACGACTAGAGAACAAGACCGTGGAATCGGTGGGACCATTTCCTCAAACGGCTGCAGTGGCCCATATTATTGAAAGGTATGCATGTTCTTGTTTTTATTAGTTAGAAATATATATAATCGTAAAAATATTGACATTGTTATCGTTTATTATTGCAATTCGAGGTTGAGAAATCCTTCGCACCATGAACCATTCCCTATGATCTGGTTGATCTAGGGTAGCTTCTTTTGCACATAGTAGTGGATAAATCGCCACTACATAGAGAAGAAACCAAAGTTAGGTTCTCTTGATTTTAACTCCTCAAATGGAGCTTTGGACCTCGTTCTTTTTGCAATGGCTTCTCTTTGTAATCCTGGAAAGAAATAAAGCAGTATAAGCTCATAGAATTTGTTATAGGTTTAAAGGAGCTAATGAAAAACATTAAGACCTACAAAAAAAAATGTAACTCTTGAAACTATGCACCAATTTACTTGTTGGATGAATGCTCTAATGACTGTGGTGATAGATTCAAACTCACCTTATATTAATGCAAATTAAGGGATTTTTGAGTTGTTTAAAGTGTTTATGTTTTGGAAGTCTAAATAATAAATTCCATTTAATGTATGTTCGTACATATCGTACCCCAAATTTTGAATTTTCGAAACGTTTTTTGGAAGTGGGGTCCGAAAATCGGGAGTCATAATTTGGAATGACAATTATTCGAGTTTTAAATAGTTTTTCGACTACCGAGTGACGAAAACATCATGTATGAGTGGTGGGATCGGGAGTTGGGAGTCGAAGAAGTTTATGATGTGTGAATGAATAACACTTTCATCCTCGCATGTCAACTCTAGTTGCAAAAGTCGGGGTTCATAAATCGGGGACAAAATATAGTAATAGTTTAATGAGGTCCTGACTTTCAATTTTCAAAAAATGCAAAATCAGTATTAGTTTGGGATCATAGAGTACTTTGATAATCATGTGAAGTTCCTTTCGAATTTTGAATTCTGAAAATTTAAAGTCGGAAAGTCGAAGCTTTTAAAGAGTGTGTTAATAATGTCCATCTTCGATTGTCGAAAATAATGCTCAAGTCAAATGTTGGACATCGGGTGGGAAATTATGACCAAAGATAAAGATATCCCAACATCCAAGTGTCAAAAATTCACATTTTTTAATACTCAATGACTACATGAAGTTTCTCCAACTCCCAACTTTCGAAAATTCGAAGTCGAAAATTCAAGACCTCATCAAAATTTCAAGTTTATAATGTTTGTTGACTCCCGATTTAACTATATTGTAGTCGGAGTCGAAAATTTGGGGTTTTTATTTAAACATCTGATCATTCTGAATTCGGACTAGCGACTTTGATTATATCAAGTGACTTGACTTTGGCTTTGTTTTGAATTGGAAAAACTATTCTGTGCGGATTCTTTGCAAATTTTATCAAGTAAGAAAAACAATTGAATAAACCAAAAGTGTAAATAAATAAATAATCATCTAATTAAAATGGGATCCCATCTTTTAGGAGATGGGGTTTATTGTGGCTAAAATGAGTCCCATCTAATAAAGGATGGGAATAGTTATGGCTACAATAGGTCTTCTTGGACACTTCCAAAGAAACAGGTTTCCCTATCTTCCTTATATCCTTTTCCAAGAAGAAACTAGAATGATTCTTAATCACATTCAACTAATGAAACATGTTGTTACCTCTAGGATCCTTAAAAATCTCCTTGATGTAATCTATGGCCTCTATTTTTATCCCGGGCTGGTTTGTGATCACCTCACCATTTCATCCTTTTACCTCCTATGTAGAATTTAAATTCTTCCTGAAATCAACAAATTTATGAAATAATTTGGTATTTTCATCCCCTTATGCAAGACAAATGGCCCTACTCTGCATCCTCCAATCCTACTCCTCCATATCTAACAAACTTAACTTCCTTGCTCCAAGTTCCCAATTTCCTCCCTTTCTTCAATCGTAAAAATATCTATAATTTTTTCATAATACATGCTCTTAATTATGTTCTCAACATCTAGCAGTTCAACTTTCATCTCCCTTATTTTCCTTTGTTCCCGTCGGACCACCTCAAATTTCAACCTCTTTAAATTCTCCACTACCTATACCATCACAGAAGATCTGCTTGGATGCTCGAAATTCTTCCAAACTAAGTTGTTTATTACCTAAAAAGTTGACTTTGTAGTCCATGTATGATTGAATCTAAACAGGTATCTCACCTTGGCACCTTCAAAATCTAATTGCAACATAATAGGAAAGTGGTTTTAATGAATCACTGGTTCAACCCAAGATCGAAATCGAGCTATAGACTCCACCAAATCATCTCCCATTAGGAATATATCCAAACACTTAGCTATAGCCTCCTCCCCTTTTCTTTCATTCTTCCAAGTAGGCATGAGAGGGACAGGAAGGGAATCTACTAAATTTTCTCCCTAAAATAGGTGCACAAAGAAACCAACCATCATGTCCCTTATGGAGTTCCTCCCCCATATCTTCCTATTGCTCACTATCAGATTTAAATCACCTCCAATTATGAGATTGGGAACACTAATAATCTATCGTCTTTCAAATGAGACCAAAATTCCTCTTACTGCACATAATGCCCATTATAGTGTATAAGACTAACCTAGTTTTTAAAAGCCTTGAAATTTATTTGTAAAATGATAATTGCAGCAAACAACCAAGCATAGAAAAAAATTGCCTTTTCTATGGTTCCATGTCGACACCAAACCCCATGACATACATCAATAAATAATCCACTGAACAAACATTCCACCCAAATAGAAATGGAAAAAAAGCCTCCATAGCCTTCCCACCCAATACCATGGTTTCTTGTAAAAACACCACATCTAGATTGACAACAACAAAAAATCTTTGAAGTCGTGATTTCTTGAGGTCCCCTCCAAACCCCTTGATTTTTAGAGAAATAATAATCATATCTCAACATCCACAATGGAACTCCCCGCTCTAAGGGCCCTAAATACACCTTTTATGCTCCCTACAGGAAACTCCCGATACGTTGAATCCTCCCCAACCTTCAAGGATATCATTCTTTTCTTTATCTTAGAAATCAATATAAGGCCTCCTTCAAGCGCCCCAGAAGGCTTCTCCCTATCCCTCTACTTTCCTTTCACCTTCTGTAAATATAAACAACCAACATGATCTCCCCTAGGATCTAGCAGCACTACCTTATACACCAAGAGAGGTGTTTTTGTTGTAGCTTCCTTGTATGATAGAACGTGTGCAGGATACGAACCTCACACTACTTTAGGATAAATCCCTGAGTCCCTACCACTCTTAATGCCTGTATCTACCACTCCCATGACAAAACCCCTATTTTCAAGGACATTTGTACCTTCTGAAATTTCCACCCCCATGTTTCCTCCTTCAAGACGCTCTCCTAACCCCCACATCACACCCATGATTTGAACATATCCCAACGACATTGAATTAACACATCCATTTGGAATCAAGGGAACCTCCAGCCCAAACCCATCATTCCCAAACACCTTAGAACTCACCCCCCCTCCCATTTCCTCACCACAGTGAGTACCAAAACTTTTAATTTTTTAGCATATATGATGATATTTGAACTTAAAACTTTAATTGCATAATTACTGAAAAGATCACATAAATTGTTCGTCCATAACACAAGATGTACCCTATGGAAAACCCTTAAAAATTGAGGATGAAAAACCCCACCAAATATTCAGAGTATAATTAAGATAGATTGTAGAGAATGTCTTTTACACAATAGAGAAGATTGCTTTCGGCACCCCAAGTGCTAGATAAAAAGAACACTGATGCAATAGAGAATAGATATCAATTGTTTCAACTGGCCATGTGCCCTACAAATTAATAACAAGCCAAAATGATTGCCATGCAAACTATAGTGAATGGTTGCATGAGAATTGTGCATTACATACACCAAAACTGTGAATTGCCTTCATGGATAATAATATGGTATACTGGATTCTTCATCATGCATAGCATATGTGCCATGCATTTCATCTTTGACATTAACTGATGCTAAACTAACTCCAAAGTGAACTCTCCATCTAACTCAAGTGATCATGCAAACACCTTATTAATTGAAGTGTCGTCTCTTGATTAACTAGTCCATATTTATTAACACTTAGTTAACTATTATTAACTGAATCATGTTGATTGATTTACTTTGTAGTGATCATAGTGAGTTATTTAATTTACTGAAGCATACATTGTGGCTTTAATTGAAGCTCACAAATTCGAGTTCACTTAGACATCTCATGGGAAATTCAAATTCTCTTTTTCTCTATGACTTATCTCTTTATCTTTTATCTTTACCGCATGGTGAATATGTGTTAACATTAATTATATATCATATCATATTATACTTAGAATATTTGGATGATGCTATGATCATATTATATTACTCTGGACAATATGATCATATGCTAAAGTAATTCACTCTAGAGGTAGCTAATCTCTAAAGGAGACTTAATAGTAGTCAGTTACCATGGTTAGAAATGCATCTCACAATATTTGATGCTTCAGCAAACAAACCATCCACCTCTATAACTAGAGGCCCATCCCATGGGTCCCTACTATAACTGGAGGTCCACGCCATAGGTACCTACTATAACTAGAGGTCCATATGAGAATCATGACTTGATACATACAAGTCACAAGCTTTTCCCAACAAGAATTTACAACATCATCACTTTGATAAATCAAAGCATTCACCTCAACACATGAGGAATAACCTTTATAACTGAAGGCTTATTCATCCTTAGGTCCAACCGAAGAATCTACTCCAAGTTACTGAGTCCAACTCAGTCTCTCTACCTAAGCACTTGAGGCCCAATCATGGTTGCACAAGATTGGCTTGGAGAATGGCTCGTGATGTTGTGCATTTAACGTGAACAACCATCAATTGTATTTGAAATTAATAGAGTCTCAAATTCTAATTTACTCAAATCCATCATGGATACCATTGGTTGGTTTCCTTTCTCCACTACCTCCACAATCACCTTAATTCCATCCTTCCTTTGGTTGGATCAAAATCTTCCTTTGGTTCAAATTCAGTGTTCCTCTTATCCTTTCCTTTCTACTTCCCCTTTGCTTGCGGATTCTTTGTCTCCCCAGCCAAGAGAGATTGAATTTTGGAGGTTGTGAGGGATCCCATCTATATCAGCTTATCTTGATCTTGAATAAGAGATTATGTGAAGGCATCAAGTGGTTTCATTCACCAATTTGGAGTTTTTAGTCGACCGGAGTGAAACATGGATATGGACAATGAGAATTCTAGGCCAAACTTGCTTATAATAGAGAACACCAATTGGCAATCTCACACTGCTTACTCTGCATGGCAAGGGATTTGAATTTTGAGAAGAATTGTTGGATAGTTTCGAAGTTGTTGGGATGATAAGAAATCTCTCATTCTCCATAATATGGCCTCTCAGCTCGTCCTGCTTGCCAAACAAGGATTCAAGATTTTTCCATACTTCTCTTGGATTTTTTTATCCATCAAGATGTAAGAGAAATTCCCTGGATATATGAATGCACATGAAGCCAAAGGCTTCATCCAACTTGTTAAAATACTTCAACTTCTCAAGAGGTTGTTGGGGTTTGACCTCGTTTCCCATAGTGAGCCTGTACAGATATTTTTTGTTCAACACAATCTGCATTCCATCCCTCCAATCAAGATAGTTGAAGGGTGTGAGGATCCTGGGTGTAAAGGTTGTTGAATTTTCCATCTTGAAGCTTCAAGGAGCAGCATTATTCTTCTGAGTTATTCAATTTACTTGCAAAAACACTTCAAATTCGAAGGAAAACCAATTCAATCACTCTCTACTTCAACATGTGCACATTCTCTAGGTGCATCACACCTGGCTAGACTTCTCTGGATAAAATCTAGAGGGAGAAAGGCACAGATACTAGGAATTATGCGGAACCCAATTGTTTATAGTGCATCAATGGAAGTTTCTGAGGATTGAAGTTGGCTTGATCACCTACTCTAATGCCATGTTTAATTTATCAAAGATTCGGGATCTTCAGGATGGAATGAATCTCAATGTGAAAGAAGGTTTAAGGAGGAAGAATAAATTTAATGTAAAATGACCAAACAATCATGGTGAAATTGAACAATCAAGAGGAAAAAATTGATTAGCATAACATTACTCACATAATCATTAATATGTATATAATATAATGATGATGCAAATAAGGAAATTTGAATCCACTAGGTGTGATTTGAATTCCATGGCTTGGATTGACTACAAAGATCACTCATTATGGGAGAATCACCACTATAGACTCACTAGTGCAACTCCAGACAACTGAATAAGTTCACAATTAGTTAACTAACCAATGTAGGTGAGAAAAGGCACCTAACCTACTTAAATAATGCAAAGTGGTGCTAGGCTAACTGAAAATGAACTAATTGATGCCCGTCGGATTATAACTCAACACAAACTAGGGTGAACTATTGGTGGGACTCCTAAGACTCGGTGTGGATTCCTAAATTATAGGGATTGGTCTACAGGGATCCAAAACTCATGCAAACTGGTGAATCAAGTGGTATGTGGGCCCTAGATAACTCCCCCGTGGCACTAATGAAATGGAAACTAACTCCTAAGTTAGGAAACGCCATTTAGACTATGGTGGTCAAGGGAGGATTCTAATTAATCCTAACACTCAAAGGATTTCTTGCTCAACATTTCAAATAGAAACCCTAGGAGAAAAACCCATAGGTGTTGTATCAAGAAAGGATTGTGTGCCCCAAGATAAAATACATATGTCACCTCTTCATAACCAGACTAGAAGTTACCCATAACCAGAAAGTTCCTAGAAACTTTTCAAAATATTCCAAAGGCTTGAACACATAACATAGCCACTGCTTGACCTGAATATGACTTTTTAGTATATAATCAAACATTGTTTCCCATGTCTTCTCCACCCAGACCAACAACTCCTTCTTCTGCACACTTTAAATTAAAACCTACCTATTATGGTTGTCTCTACCATGGATACCATTGCTTCCATACCCACATCACTTCCCAACACCATCGACACCCTTCCTTCCCTCACCTTGATAGCCTTCTGATCCCTTCTATACTTATCCCAAGCCTCCTTTAGTCTATCCCTAGACTAATAAGAAAAACTCCTCCTTCTTCACCAAATCTCACTTCTCCTTCAACCTCTTCAGGTGGCTTTGAAATCTCCTCCCTATCACTTTTGGAGTCTCCATCCAAAAAATCATGGCTCTTTTCTAACAACCCTGCATAAGACCAAATACCTCCAAACCAACATTTTTGGTGTCTCCCTCCAAGCCTTCAAAGATATTTCTGTACATCCTTGATAAGCCTTCACATACCTTCCCATCTTTGATCAGGGTTCTTGACACACCCTATAAACTTCCAAACCTAGGTGATTCCTTTATCTATATATCCTTAGAATAATCACCATCCCCTTTGACTTGAGCCCGATTGTCCCCATCTTCGCAACCAACGGCCCCATTCTCATTCTTATCCTATTCTCCACCTTTCCCAAGGTTTGCTACATCCGTTGACTCCCTATTTGCCTCTAACAAAGGCTTATACTCATCTCACTTGAAAATATTTGGGTTTTCCACCAGTTTTCGTCACCATAGTCCACCAGCTCTTCCCACTCCAACCTTTTTTCCTAATCTGCTCAGCTACCGAGAGATGAGCATGGTGATCACATCGTTCCAATAGTTTAAGAAAAGTGAGAAACATGATGGGAGCACTACATATTCACTCTTTGAATAAAACAAATTGGCAAGGACTCAAAATAGGATATATTGTCATATTTACATAAATGTGTGTATATATTGTCA
Organism: Pseudotsuga menziesii; assembly: GCA_001517045.1. NCBI lineage: Eukaryota > Viridiplantae > Streptophyta > Pinopsida > Pinales > Pinaceae > Pseudotsuga > Pseudotsuga menziesii. The sequence goes on from LPNX011168238.1 coordinate 50,333, forward strand.
TATTTACATAAATGTGATTTTTACTTTAATATCAATTAATATACCATGTGTAAGTATATATGCGATGTGTTTCATTTAATTGTCTTTTTGTATTTCTCTATATTTATTTCCAGGTAAAAGTAGGTAAATTCTTTGACACTGAAAGAATAAAGATCTTGATATTACTGTTAACTCAAATTCTTAGAAATGTAGTACATTCTTTGTTACTACAATTGATTCACAATTGCTCGCAACTAATGATTCAAACAAGATGGCAATGAAGCTATGATGCAAACCACTAAGCAATAAAAATATGGTATATTTTTTATTAATATTAATTTCACAATAATAAAAATATATTGGTATTTTATATTTTCCTCCAAAAGCCATTGTAGAAAACTTATCCATATATCAAATTTGTTCACCTCATTGTATCCATATGTTGATATATACAGACATGAACTTATTTAACATCATATAAATTTAGAAAACATATTAACCATGTGTATGGTTAAAAAATCATATCAATGATATATTGCTTTGTATGTATAGTTAAATGCCATGATATTATTATTGGTGTGTATGCATAATGGTGAAGTCGTTGATGGTGATGAGTAGAAGTATACCACATCATCCAGTATGCATGCCCAAATCAAGGGTTTGGGATGCCCCTGCATCATCCTTCCCAGGTTTAAAGAAACCTGACTACTTCGTTAGTCAATTGAACTCCTCTTCTGAAATCCAGGTCGTTTCCTCAATTCCTTTCCCTTCCCATCGGGATAAGTATTTTTTTCCTTTTAGTACTTTGTATCCGATGGGCGACATGTTCCTCAAAAACTTATGCAACTCATTCTTCTTATCGGCTCGGCATCTTATCTTTCTAATCGATAGTCGATTCTTTGCCACTGGTCGATACCTGCTTGTGTTTTATTAAATTGAGCACATATATCTATGGATCAACACACAACCCACAAGAATAGATCACACAATTTACTCAGTAATTGAAGAATGAAACAGTGAAAAAATGGCTTGCAACTGTGAATGCTTTCATTAATCAAAAGTAATTAGATAATAATTACAATGAAGAAAAATGGCTAAATAGCCACAAGCAATTCAAATCCATGTGAGGAAATTCAAATTGATTAGAATCTACTTGACTGAATGGTTAACTGACCTTGTCTAAATCATTATCGGAGGACTGAATGGTTAACTGACCTTGCTTAAATCATTATCAGAGTTCATCGGAGTTCTAAATCACAACTCAAGTGTCTAATTCAATGTTAACTAAGCCTAACTAACTATGGTAGGTGAGGAATGCGCCTCTCGTGCATGCAGCCATGCAAACCTAGTGCTAACTTAATGTAGAGGACTAGAACTGAATGTAATTGACTCCTACCTAAGCTTGACTAGTCACCAACTCAACTCAACTGACCTTGGTTGGTATCGGCACTCCCAATGGCTCCTAAATTGTAGGGATTGATCTAGGAGGCTCCCAAACTAATGCATGCAAGTGCAATCAGTGCCAGTGGGCCTCAATTAATGTTCCCCACACTTTAGTAACTGGAACATGTGCCCCAATTAGGCCAAGTGGACCCAATGGTGCTAGTGACTAAAAATAGACTGGATGGACTCCCGATTTAGACATGACTCCTGATTTAGACATATGACCAAATTGGACAAGGGAGGATTAATAATCATAACATATTTGTATTAGTCGACAACATTTAATGTCGACGAAATGTTCAACTCTTCTAGTAGCTCCAAGACATAAGCATTATCAGATATTTTTTCAAGAATCTTACAAGTGTTGTTAGGGAATTTATCCTATGGCTGGGGTTTGATGCCACCAACATACTAGGGGTTCTATTGACATACATATGAGGTTATACAAGCATATATTAAACTAAAATCTTAATGGAAGAGAGGATGCATACCTTATTATGAAGGTTGATCCTAGTTTGGTCTTCTTTCCAAATACCCCTTTACTTCGAAGCTCCAATACCTGAAACAACTTGTATCTGCTAGAGGTGCTATCTGATAACCAATGCAAAGGATACCACCAAGATGTAAAGTGTATCTGCTAGAGGTACTATTCGAAAACTCTAGGTCTTCATCATTAGTTGGTGCTAATGGAAATCCATTTGTGAGGAGGAAGGCATTGATAATCCTTCAACATGTCACATGAGTAAACTGGTAGACTCGATGAGGTAACACGGATGAAGATCAATCTCAGAGATGGTCATCACAAGGATCAAGGTAAAAATACAGAGGTTAAGGATCCTTAAACAGTGAGCATGACACAAGAGTGGCTCAAGGTATCTTTAGACTCAACAGGAATAGTTGGACACTTATGCAATATAGGAGACATTAACAGATTCCACATATACTTGGATCAGGTTATCAGTGGAGCAGTAGTAACTCAGAGTACAGGTTGAAACTGGGAAGTGTAAAACTGAGGGTTGACTTTTGGGAGACCCAAAACTAGTACTGTGTTCAAGGATGACTACGAACTTACTAGCAAATAATTTACAATGTAAAGAGAGTATTTCCTTCCTTCCTTTCTTGTTAAGGTTTAACGAGTCCAAGAAATCAAACTCAAGACCTTCTTAATTTTTAAGCAATCTTGAAGAAGAGATAAAATATTGCTTGATAAAGAACTGGTTCATGGATTTTACGAGCCTGAATTAATGGATGATCATCGGTGTTTTCATAATTTGAGAGTCTGAAAACTCCAAAGAAGACTCTAGAGGGGTACTTTTTCATAAAGTTAGTCTCCTAAGTCCAAAAAAGTATAAAACAATCCAGAGGAGAACTCTCTTAGCTCTGAGGAACTACGGTATTCATTTTTTTTCGTATATAGTCAACAAGGTCCGAAAAAGAGGTAAACTATCACCAAACCGATTCTCCTTCGAGAGCAAACATATAGCCATAGTTTAACGAGTGTGAAGGGAGGAAAGATCACTAAGGATGTTCCATTTATTTATGAGTATGGGGCAGCCAACAGTAAATTCCATGCTTTGTACTGAGTTTTAACGAGCATGACAATGACATAATAAACACTCATAGTCTTTTTCATAGTTTAAACCAGAGCACAAAAAAGAAAAAGTAAGCTCAAACAGGTTCCTTTTTCGTAAGTTTAGTCCTCTAGGATCGAAAAAGAGATAAATCTATACTTGGAAATACTCTTCTAGTCATAGTGAACTAGAGTATTCCTTTGACGTATGTAATCAACATGATCTGAAAAAGGGTTAAACTTATACCAATGTTGATGATATTTCACTTCCTTTAACGAGTCTGAAAGAACAAATAAACTCGGTGATCTAGTCATATTTAAGGAGTTAGACCAGGGCTTAAAGTTAACTCCATATGATGGGAGCCTTATAACAAGGGAGGTTTAGCAAAAATATAGAGTATGAGACTCATTTTTTGCATCTAATACGACTAAGAAGGCTCCAGGGACCTAGCAACGTATGGCATGGGTACCAAAATGGAAAGAAGGATTCTAACTAGGGTAACCCATGTTAGGTAAGCTCTAATCCATGGAAGAACACCGATGTTTGAAGGATATTAAGAGGCTACCAATCGTAGTCCATGGAGAAAAAGGAATCCTACGGTTCAAAGTAGTATAAGGTATAAGTGCAAGATGCAGTGTGACCATATCCTACCTTATATGTCGAGGTATAACATTTAATTTTCATCCATCACCTGAAAAATCTAGGAAAAATCAACACAACGTTAGTTATAATATTTAGAATTAACTAAGAACTATACAAAGTGGGTTAAAAATTAGAGATTTTTTACTATAAATAGTAATTTTGGGTTAAAAATGAATTCATTTTGACTTTTACATTGAAATAGTGCAGAATTACCCTTGAGCTTCAAACGCTTTCTACGATCAATCCGGTGGACAAAATCAAAGTTTGCATGTTGCAGGTAAGTCTTCTCTCTCCTACCTTTCATTTCATGCCTTTTATTTGAAAATTTTCCCATAAATTTTAGTATTTTGGCAAGTTTAAAAGGGCCCCACATGGTATATGTGGGTATCCCCTTGTAAACTCGTGTATTTGAGAAAAATACGTGGGTGAACAACAAGGTATCTGCGTATGGTATGCGCTATACAAAACATTGCACACGTGTATTATGTGGGTCGTGCCTAAGTCATGATAAATTACCAAAAATTCATAGTTTTTTCAGCAAAATGGTTCTTGAGTGGTGTGAACGAGAGCATGAGTACTTGGATCGTGAAGCTTTACGTGATCCTTTAATCTTAAATGCCCTCCGACGATGTGGATTTCTTATGTTTTTTCGCACGACCAATATGCACGCCCAAACCAGAATGATGGAAATCTTATTAAGGTATTGGGATCCTGATCAAGGTTTATTTGACCTTCAAGTGAAACACTAGATATTATTGCCAAAGAAATTTACTTCATCGTTGGTTTATCTCATCGAGGGGTGCCAATGAATATGATTGGTCCCGGCCGTGGTGGTGACCCACTGAGTGTCTAGGATTATGTGAACACATACTGTGTGCCTAGATCACAAGAGTCAAGCACTGAAGTTCACATTGGTCAAATATCAATATTTCCACTTAAGGTGATCATGAGTACCATTACACGAGTAAATGGTGTGTCATCTTTACATTTGGCCACTCGTAACCATATGCATTTAGGTGTAGAATGCTGGAGGAACGTGGTATTTGACAGGTGTTCGGGTCTTGCCATCAACATGAAGAAACAACTCACATATTGCAAACTTGGAAAGAAGAAAATTTTTGGTTATCCAAGCATCTTGATAGATTTCTTCTTCGAGTGTGTTCCAACACTGAGTCCCAAGGTGACACTTTCTCATCTTCGTCCACATGAGCCTAGACTCACACGATGAGGTGATGTCGTAGTTCGAGAGGGTGGTGGGGACATCCAAGGAGAATATAATGATGACTTCCACTCATGGTGGAGTTGACAGGTACCAACATTCGATCAGTTTTCATACGTCTGGTTGGACTTCCAGGGTGACCCCAAGCGTAACCTACCTCCCAAAGAGGCATGGGGAGAGATGGGTAAGTCTTTTGTTTTTCATATATTTTATTTTTTTATGAATAAGTGTATATACATATGTATTTTTTACGAGTCTAAGTCAAGATTATGTGACGCATATATTGGACCGGTTCATCTATATGGACATCTAAGGACCTACATGCGAGTAGTCAAGGGAGGTGTTGCTAATTCCATGCTTAGAGTTGTGGAGGACAAGATGGCTCATCTTACCCACAACATTCCTACCCTACGGATGGATAGGATACCTAGTGACATGCATGAGCATGTGGTGGGTGTACCCCCTGCATGGTTACGCCTCCTTCGGAAGGTGTCTAGGACATTCCTTTGCTACTAAGAGGCGGTAACAGAGGTTGTTAAGGCCACAGAGTCTCCTTATTTTTTTAGCATCATGAGGGATTGTGATCCCAGTTTTGTATTTTGATGTATTTATAATTGGATCTTCTAGACCAAGACTCGATTTTATATATATATATATATATATATATATATATATAGTGACTTATTTGCATATGTTTCCTTCTGTTCATATGAGTATCTTTTACAATGTGTGTGACAAATATCAATATAAGATGTAATTTGCATATGAGTCAGTTACTGTATTTTGATTTCTTGGAATTTGTTTGTATATAATATGATGAAAATGTATTTCAAGTAATCTAAATCATAAGAGCTAGCGAAGTAAACTAGGATGGTTCACTTGATAACCGCCATGAAGCTGAGAAAGAACTAATTGGGAATCAAGTCTAGCCTCAATATACGTAATACTATGTGAAGCAACGTCCCTTAATAGCTCAATGATGGCACTATGCTCGGCCATATTATTAGTAGCAGGACCTAAACAAGCACCTCCTGAGGTAACTAGTTGTCTTGTGGGTGCATAGATGACCTAAGAAGTTGAAGCAAGGTTGCAAGTGTGACGGCTTGCGCCATCAGAGAATCATACAAATATCTATGTGGACATCTGAAATAAAACCATATTCACATAAGAAACACTAAAAATATAACCATTTACAAATTTATACCATTATATACAAGAAAAAACATGTGTCCTAAGCATACTACTTTTTCAGGTAGAGCCTGTTTCGGGGATCCTACAACTTATTCCCATCATAGACTATCAATTCATATGCTCTCTTCTTTAATACTTCAGACATGATATACAGTCCTAACCATATTGACTTCCTGCCCCCAAGGGTTCTTTATCCTAGTCATAAACTAACACAAGGTCTCCTCTGGAGAACACCCTAGGTTTAACAGATTTGTTATACTGGATTTTGACTCGTTGTTTATGTGTCTCATTTGCTATAAGTGAATCTCTACGTTGTTCATATAGGTGTTCCAAATGTAGCAAATGCTTTTCTGGAGCATAAGTTTCGGGTAGCAATTGGATTGCGATTTTCAACGATGGTATTTCACATTCCACCCCGTGAACGAGTTGGAAAGGTGAAAACCCTGTGGTGGTCTTGAACATGGTTTGGTATGCCCAAAGTGTCGGATATATCATGATGTTCCAGTTGGATCTACTTGTGTTAATGGTCTGCTTTAGAATGGTTTTTAATTTTTTGTTCACGGCTTCTACTTGTCCATTTGCTTGCGAGTAAAAATAAGATGAGTGATATTGTTTAAATCTAAGCAATGTATTCAATTTGTTCATCATATTGTTATGTAAATGACTGCCATGGTCCATGACAATATGCTTCGGGATCCCGAATCTAGCGATGATTTGGTGGAATACGACATAGGTTGCAGTCTCACCATCGACATTAAAGGTAGACATTGTCTCTACCCACTTAATAAAGTAGTCAACAATGACAATGATGTACTTATGCCCCCCAGTTGAAGTTGGGTTGCAGGTCATGAAATATACCCCCCACTTAGTGAAGGGCCCTACCGCGATGATGGGATAAAGTGGGGTAGTATGTGAACGTATCTTTTTGGTATAAAGCTGACAAGGATGATAGCATTTAACAGCTTCCACATAATCTTTAAATATGGTGGGACAGAAATAAATGGCACATAAAATTTTCTAAGCCATCGCTAACCCAGATAAATGACCCCCACACACTCCATTATCACTACAACAAAACACTGTGATTAGCGTCTCTTTTAGCTTCCTTTTTAGCGTCCACTATCACTTTTAGTGTATTTTTCATCATTTTTTGGACAAAGTGGACGCTTTTCCACGGGATGGCGCTTTTAATGGCATTATTTGCATCTCTTTTTAAAAGTTAGCGCTATTTTGGACGTTAATTAGCATCTAAATTAGCGTCCCAATTAGCATCCTTATTAGCGTCCCAATTAGCGCCCTAATTAGCGTCCCAAACAACATCTCAATTAGCGTCCCTTTTTAAAAGTTGGCATTATTTTGGATGCATTTTCCCCCTTGGTTTTCTTAAAATAAATATATTTTTTCCAACTTTGGATAGCCAACAATTCGAATCCTTTCATAATATTCTTGGTCATGTCTTCAAATATAGGTTCCATGAATTTTATATGCTCCTCACCATCATATGAGGTTCCCTTTTCATCCCTAGTCATAGTTTGCTCTTCAACAAAAGCACTTTTGGGTGCCAATATCTAATGGTGGTCTCTAACTTAATGTACTCATAAATATCAGACCTTAGGTGCCAAGATCATGCTCTAATACCCATGTAATATCCATTTTTTAAATTTTATTAAATGACCATTTTTTCACTTTTTTCCCAATTTTGGCCTTAACTAGTTTTGATGTCGAGACCTCCAAATTGGCCCAAATGCTCCCAAAATTTCTTAGAAGGTACATGAATGATATTAGAACTTAAATATGATGTTCAATGATGTTTTATGAACCCCCAATTACTTCTTCAAACTTGTTTAATGTTCTATTCGAAGTAGGAGCCTTTACTAGCAAATTGGGGCTCCAATTCCCCTTGGGTAATTGTCGGAAATGGCTTCACAAATGGTCCCAAAGGCACTCGAATTTTAGAACACAGGAAGGGGATGTGTGAGGGACATTTTCAAAGTCTCATATGCACCATGGTTCAGTTTATACATGATGTTATGACTCTTTCCAAAACAACTACCAAATCACAATTTTGACCCTTGGGGAAAATGCACCAAATCTTCTCTCAATGCAATAAAAATGATTAAAATGGCTTCCAATGCTTAATTACTAATCATGAGACTTGAAATACACATTAATTACAGTCCATTCATCATAAATTTATCATATATACATTCCTCCATTCGAAATGATAATCATTACCATGTGTCTCCATGCTCCATTGCCACTTCAATTTTCTCTTGTATTTATTTAATAAGCTACATTATTAAATATTTATCCCATTCTAATGTCTAAACATCATTTATTTTCCCCCTTATTCCAAATCCCCAAATCTTCCACCCCCAACCTAGGAAACTAGTAATTTTCCTCCTGAGCAATTATTTCACCCGTAGCATCAATTTGACAAACTCTAATGAACATGGAAATTGTGATTAGGCCATTGTGACCCAATTCAAAATTTGGGACATGACAAGTGGCTTGGCATATTTTTTATAGTCCGTTTCTTTTTTCTCAAGGATGCCTAAACTTTGCTATGTATAGTCCTTTACATTAGTATAATATAATCTCAAACCTTACAAAAAAAACATTGAAATCATGTAAATAGACATAACTTGCCTCTCAATATTTATTCGTCGACTATCTGATTGTCAAACAGTTTAATAGAAATTTAAATCTCGACATTTTATTTTTTATTCATTTTCAAAAATAATATTTTATCTTGGTGAATTGACTTTTCTTAGCTACTCTAAGTAAGAAAGGGGAAATCGGGTTTTTTGGGCCAAAATCCAACATAATCATTTTAGATTAATGTAAATTGTATATAATCAATGTTAACATTGTGTAATTCAATTACACTAAAAAGAAATTGAGAATATTACATCTTTTTTTCATTAAAAATAATAGTTCTATTAATCCAATTTTGGACTGAGTTTCACTTTTGGAATTCATGACTAATTTTGATGATATCAAACCATAAAAAAAATTTAAAAAACATAAAATATTTACTCATCTCCTACTTTAACATGTTATTCTATGTTTCTAATCATAAACAGTGTTATGATAACTATTAAATGAGATTTAAGAATAAGAGTGCTTTTTGAACACTAACATTGGCACACAAAATTAGTAAGCTTATATGCCTTAGTCGCGAATGAGATTGAAAAAATGCTAAGAAGATCGTAATCAATCACTGAAGATGAATGAATGACGAAACATAGATCAAGATTTGCCCCCAACCTTGTATTTCACTAATATTGATTTTGCTTTCGCAAGGTAAGTTTCCTCTCACCATCTCTATCAAGTCAACACTTGAAGTTGTAACTTCATCTAGAGAACACAAATGTTTACAAATTTATCAAATTTTTAGTTTTTTCTTTGATGGAGAAAATAAAAAAAAGAGACTAGACAACGATCTTGCCTACCTACCTTGTAGAAATGGAAGACGTCTTTCATTGTTGTGGGGGCAAATGTTGACAATAGAAGCAATAGTCGTTGGCCTACACTATGTTCGTGTCCTCATAACACAACACAAGTGACAAGTTGGTTGTTGACCAATGATGAAATTGATGTATTTCTTTTATTTCTTTTTTTTAATATTTTTAAATTAACGAAGCAAAAGATGTAAGGGAATATATTGTTTTTCCCAAAATTATTAGGTTATAAAAAAAATTTCAAAGTATATTATTGTATTTAGGGATTTTAAGTATCAATAAAGTGTTTGTTAGTCAACAATTACAAATGTACTTCAATCACTTCGATGGGAATAAATAACAACAAAAAAATTTAACCTCATGATAGGAAATAGATATATATTCGATCTACCAAGGAGCAAAATGTATCGAAATCCACTAGCAATGCCAAATATCAATAAAGGATTTATAGATTAGATAAATACAATCATCCCAGTGGTCCACCTCAAATGGATTTTCAAGCATTAAATACTAGTATTGGACATACTACCATGCTTTCCTCGCAAATTGATGGTTCTACCCTTCAATGGATTTTCACTTGACACTTAAAAAGCATTGATTACCATGTTTTTTTTAAATTTATAGTGTGAACATATTACCATGTTTTTTTTAATTGATAGTTTTTGAACATCCATGTTATATTTGAAGTTTAATTTATATTTATGTGAGAGTAAAATGAAGGAGAATATATATAATTATATACACTGTAAGAAATATAGTGATATTGTAAACTCAAATTTTAATAAACGAATGAAATAAAATGAACTGTAAAGTAAAATTAATTAGAATAATGGTAGTTGTATATTTGAGAAGAGATGTGACGATTACGTTCTTTTGTTATAAGTTGATTACAAAAGGAGGTAGAAGGGCATTTTTATTGTAAGCACGAGGGAAAAAAATCTAAATATAAAAAACCTAGCCCTAGGAGATTAATTTTAAAAAGGTTTACGGGCCCCGAGGTTATTAGTTTAGCTTCTCAAGGGCATAACTTTTGCATACGATCTTGTTTGAGGTGCTCGATAGGCCATTGGAAAGGTCTAGCTAAAAAGTACACATTTCGCTCATCTAGTCCTACCTCTAGCTACACCTAGTTTGTGGTGTTAGCAAAAAAATGTTGTTTAGGGCCTCAAAACAACCCCAGAAGTTTTAAACACAAAAACATATAAAAACTATCTTGAGCTCGTGGAATAGGTGGGTGGCCACCGCTATCTATTTTGGGTACTCTTTTGACCCGAAAATTTTCCAAATTGGATGCACTATTTTGAACCAGAGGAATAGGTACTGGGTGGCCATCGATACCTGTTATAGTTGATTTTACCACACATGGTGAATCACACTTTTATAGCCTTCCTTGTCCCTCTGCAGACTCCTTAGACCCCGTGGACCATTTTTGTTCCTTTGATGTTTCCAAGATCATCCCTAAAAACATGTAAAAGTTTCCATACGCGACTTTTAAACCCTTTATCGCGTATATACGCGGGTTTGACCCCTAAAACCACGTACATCGGGATGTGTGCAAAAGGCCAAATTCTTTTGGAGTTTTCCTTGATGTGGATCCGACTCACTGGTCTCTCGGCTTTCCATATGCCTTGAGATTGCCCAGATTCGACCTTTCATTGCCCCATTAAAGAGCTATATAAGGAACCCTTTGGATACATTGAAGGCATGAGGAATTGAGAGCAAAAGAACTATAGTCCATTGTTGTCGGAACTTGTGCTTGAGTCTGCATCCCTTTGTCCCTTGGAGCACTTTTGTGTTCTTCCCAAGCTTTCCTTTTTCTTATGAGCTTGCTATCGAGAGATGGAGGATTGAAGTGGTGAAGGCCCAAGTGGGGGACTCAGTTTCTCTGATTCACAGACATGCCAACAGAGGTTGTATCCATTGTAATCTCTGTTGTATATTAATAGAAATATCTTTTCCTGTCCAATAATGTGTGTTTGAATGAATATTTTATCCATGGATGATTTCAAATGCTTATATGTTATTGATTATATATGCTAGAGTAGAGCTAACACAATTATATATAGCATGCTCTTCTTATTTGTTGAATGTTGAGGAAGCAATTTATCAATTCAAGCTAGAGTTGGAAAGCTCAACCGAGATCTACATCAACCACCCGAAATAAGGTACGAATCGAGATCCTTTAGTGTTAGATATTTGGTTTCTCTTGCATATAGGAAAGGATTGATTTCTGGAGTTAAGCTGTCTGTTGTGGTACCCCAAGCCATAGGAATTTCTCTCAGTAACAGAATTGGCGACTCCGCTGGGGAGTTCCTAGTAGCTGTCCTTTGGGGGTTTTATCGGCATTCAATGTTCTTGAATTGCTCTTATTTCTCTGTTTCTGAGTCGGGTATGGGGGCATGTTTTCCTGGTAGTGTCTGATTGGTGTGAATTTTGTCTCAGTATTGTCTGTTTGCCTTCATTTTTATACATTTCTCTTCCTGTACATGAGTTTTCAACTGACAGTCGCGTATACACGTGGCTTTGATTGTTATATCTGCGTACATACGCAAGTTTACTGCAAATAGTCACGTATGCCCTTATTTTTACCTTTTAGAGGAAGATTGATTGTTGTTGGGTGAATTTTGATGATTGTTGAGTCTCCTTTGATATTGCTAGAGTCTGTATACACCTCTATTTCTTACCATAGACACCTTTTTTAGGGTAAATTTCTTTTTTAAAAATGTTCTTGTCATTGCATTTTTTATTTTTTTGTTTTGAGATTAGTGCATTAGATTTATTTTACCTTAGTACTTTGCGTGAGTGCTGTTTGATTGTGCTTGCAGAGTCTAGGGGTGGTAGAATCATTCTTTTGCTTTAGTATCTATTTTTTATTCAAAAAATCCAAAAATATTTGCTTCTTTGCATCATTATGCATTACACTTTGCACTTTGCATGGTACTTGCACTAGGTTTGCTTAGAGAAGTATTAGTTAGGCCTTCATATAGGAACGACTGCATTTGGCATTTGAAGAGAATTTTGCATTTCATGTAGTAGCATGCCCTGTTTTTCATTCGACACAATGCATTTGCATTGATTGTTATGTGTGCATTTTACTTCATGTTGCATCATAACACCATTGGTTGCATGGTCATCTACCTTTTTTTGTGAGTAATAAAGCCAAATAAAATCAACACTTAATTAAAATGGATTACACTATTTTCTTTGATAGGGTACACCAACAAGATTAGGTTTTAGGGTCTTGGAATAGTTCATTGTGAGTAAATTCTCCAAGACCACTAAACAACAACATGTATGTGTATGTCTAGGTGAGAGTGTGAAATTCCTTGTTATAATTAGTGTTTCTCAGGATCCTCCTCTTACAAGGGAGTTAAGCACGAGGCAGTGTGAGCGGTTAATGATTGGGATGACCCCTGGTCATAACTGAGTAGCACCGGAGATATTTCTAGGATTGTATTCGTATCTGGGGGCTCTTTCGAGATTTTCGGGCTTTGCTACCCTGCCCATACGGTCAATCCCACCTGCGACTGTCCGCCTGAGCATTGATTATATTGAGGTGACCTTAGTTGCCTTACCTAGGTTATTGAGGGAGTACTTGCAGAGGTTATTTTGTACGTGTCTCGGCCAGGTAGAGGTCAGACAGCACAGTCGCTTTATGTGTTGAAGCTGAGGCCACTATAATTGGTTACATACCTTCGCTTGTAATGTATGGGAGTTTCTAGCCTCTCCTAGGCGAGACATACCTGCTGCATTCGGGAGCTCACATATCCTCCCCTTGGTTTGCTTGTATTTTGGCTGTAGATTTTCTTAGGAATGGGCTCTTTGTGTGCTAGTTGGCCTTTGGGATTGCGGTTACTTGAGTATATTTATGCTCTCTTGAGTTTGGGTCCTTTTATTTTCAGCATACCTGGTATCTTATCGCCCATCCTTGGTCCTAGTACGGACCCTAGTGGCATACTTGGGGGCATCACAAACCCTTATCGTGCTCATAGATTTGGGAATGGTCATATTCCATCCTCTACTCCATTTGCGGAGGATTTTTATTCCCTTTGCTTGGTCTTTACACCAGTGGTCACCCTCACGAGGGTGGTTGTGGATGCATGAACATTGGGTCTACACCTTACTTTCTTTTTTATGTCCCATCGTTCACCACATTGTTTCCTTTGGGTGTAGTTGTCATGATCATTCCTCCCTATATCCTATAGTTTGGATTCTTTATTGACTATTTTGGGTTGTTTTGGACTAATATGGTTGTCATGTAGGATCCGGTTTTTGTACACTCTCTTCAAGGTTTTTACCCGTTCATTCCTATCACAGGTATCATGTCTAAATTGGCATATAGGTTAGGATTTCACATCCGCTTGCATTTTGCATGACCTTATGACTTTTTCATTTTAACCTTAGGTACGAACCCATTCCATGGTATCACGGAACCTTCATGCTATTGTTAGAAGTGGTATTGTGCGAATGGTAGAGCTTTCCTATACATGGGTGTCCTAGTTATCTCCCTTTTGCATTTGGTACCCATGATGTGAGTCCTCTCTTAGGTCCGGGGGTCCCCCTTTAGTCCTGCCATGTCCTTGAGCAAGAGCTTCATACTCCTCTTGAACTTTATACTGGTCATTTTCCCCTGGGACTCCCTTATGTCAAGTTGCAATTGCATTATCATGAGCTTTGCCTGCCTTATTGAGCCTTATGCTGGCTTCCCTGACTTTGAGTATCAGCCATATAGCCCGAGCTTGTCTCATGTCTAGCCACGTATAGCCATTTTATATATCTTTTGCAGCTTGATTCCCCATTTTTACTGGGAGGGGACCTTCCCACGACTGTCGCTATCCTACACATGTTTCCTTGCATTGAGCATAGGTATGTTCCGTTGCTTGGAACTAGTTTGTTTGCCCATTGACACTTGTCTCCTCCTAGTCTGTAACTATAAAGCGATTTAATTCTTTTTCAAGCTTTTAAAATATTTGAAAAATTCCAAAAAATTTAAAAAACCAGAAAGCCGGAAAAGAAAAGATGTTATCTTTGGCAGTAGTCGAGTCGTGTCACCTTCGAACAGAGCACTGTATATCACATCCATTGGTTGGGTTAATAGTTTGACTTTAGGAGTTGTACTCGTTTATCTGAGTTTATCTCCATTGACTGGTTAAGATTTCAGTCCCTATAGAGCCTCTGTCAATGCCTCCTGTGTCGCAGAGATGTCCCAGTTCTGCATATTGAGTCTATGCTGCCTACATTCAGTCACCATTCACCTTTATGCTCTTGTTCGAAGGAAGTTGAAACCTGAGTCGGCCATTCCTCAGCTATGTTGACTTTGCATGTCGGCCATTCCCAGTACAGTTACTGGTTCGTGCACCTGATGATCGAGTCCTTCCACATTATACAGCTTTGTTGAGTACCTCGTGTTGGATGACGGGGGATGCCTTAATGCCCTCCTTCTAGCGAATTTCATCCCATTGAATTCAGATCATTTATTCTGGGATAGGAATCTAGAGTCATGTTTGAGTACCTTGAGACTTGCAGTCATCAGTGGCAGGTTCTCTCGCCATCGACAGTTTTTTGGGAATACATCAATGTCCCCTGATCGATGGATTCTCTCAAGTGTTCGACCTCAACACATTTATTCACACTTGTTAGTTTGCACTCTAGTACCTTGATTCCCATTTTCATTATCGGTGGGTGATCTCGCGTCTGTTAACGATATACATCAATGATCGGTAATCAGATGATGGACTACTATGTTTGACCTCGACACCTCTATTCACATAGTAGGGAATGTACTCGTAGCGGTTTGTGTAGAAGACCTTCAAGACTGGTGGCATCTCTTATATGCTACCTCCTTGATCGTGCCAGTGTTCATGAGATTTCAGCTCTCGTGAATTGATTCCAGTATATGTCATACATTTCCAGCCATTATGGAGATCTTGATCCATTATATATCTTTAGTCTTCATGGAGATCATGATATTTTGTATATCTTCATCATGGAGATTCTGATCTACTTATATTGTATGTGGCGATGACCACATATGTCATATTGTATCATGCCTATTCATGGCCATTGTACTCTTATGTATCCGGGACTGCTATATGTATTTGCAGTTATGTGCAGAGTTGTATCATTGTATAGTGTTGGTTGGATGGCCGGTTCTTCCACTGGGTTCTTCATCACTTCACTTCTGGGATGGACTTATAATGTATTTCAGCCATCGTATGATACCTCTGACCTCACACATTAGGGGGCATATGTTATAGCTGATTTTACCACACATGGTGAATCACACTTTTATGGCCTTCCCTGTCCCTCTGCAGACTCCTTAGACCCTGTGGACCATTTTTGTTCCTTTGATGTTTCCAAGATCATCCTTAAAAACATGTAAAAGTTTCCATACGCGACTTTTAAACCATTTATCGCGTATATATGCGGGTTTGACCCCTAAAACCGCGTACATCGGGATGTGTGCAAAAGGCCAAATTCTTTTGGACTTTCCTTGATGTGGATCCAACTCACTTGTCTCCTGGCCTTCCATATGCCTTGAGATCGCTCGGATTCGACCTTTCATTGCCCCATTGAAGAGTTATATAAGGAACCCTTTGGATACATTGAAGGCATGAGGAATTGAGAGCAAGAGAACTCTAGTCCATTGTTGCCGGAACTTGTGCTTGAGTCTGCATCCCTTTGTCCCTTGGAGCACTTTTGTGTTCTTCCCAAGCTTGCCTTTTGCTTGTGAGCTTGCTATCGAGAGGTGGAGGATTGAAGTGGTGGAGGCCCAAGTGGGGGACTTAGTTTCTTCGATTCGCAGAAGTGCCGATAAAGGTTGTATCCATTGTAATCTATGTTTTATATTAATAGAAATATCTTTTCTTGTCCAATAATGTGTGTTTGAATGAATATTTTATCCATAGATGATTTCAAATGCTTATATGTTATTGATTATATATGCTACAATAGAGCTAACACAATTATATATAGCATGCTTGTCTTGTTTGTTGAATGTTGAGGAAGCAATTTATCAATTCAAGCTGGAGTTGGAAAGCTCAATGGGGATCTACATCAACTGTCTGGAATAAGGTACTAATCAAGATCCTTTAGTGTTAGATATTTGGTTTCTCTTGCATATAGGAAAGGATTGATTTCTGGAGTTAAGTTGTCTGTTGTCGTACCCCAAGCCATAGGAATTTCTCTCCGTAATAATACCCATCTGGATCAATCCTCCCCCTTGAGAAATAATGGTCTCCATTGCATCAAGTCCTATATCATACAGTGAATTATGTGCTGAGTTGAGCGAAAATATTGTCTTTCTTTGACAACTTAATAGGGCGATAACTATTATTGATGGATGCGTTGGATCCATTCAACAATTTTGGTTGTCTTGTTATGCTTTTGTATGAACTGGTGTGGATGATTTCTTTCTAGAGGAACACCTTGAATGAGTGGCCTTGCATCGTAGAGGTACATAGGTAGGAAAGGCAACAATGTCTCTATGTTCTTCTTGTTTATGTTGAGTAGAGGAACTCTGTGGAGAGGTTGTGGAGGTCTCTGTGATCTAATGTTCACCATTAGATGTAATTGTAAAGAGGTAAATTTCCCAGTGTGGGAGATTATCTTCCTACAATGCTTGGTTAAGGTCAAAGAGACCGCGGTAGGTGCAACTGTATCTAGTATTGTATAGAGATGTCCTCCCAAAGTAACAATGACACTATGAGGTCGTAACTCATATACAACATGACGCTTCCACATATATGGTTTCCCTAAAAAAAACTCACAGGTTTCAAGTGGGGCCACATCACACAGTACCTCATCATATGGTAAATAACACTTATGAATGACATGGATACCTCATCCTTAGCTCATTCAACCTTTGGTGTATGGATACCGGTGTGGTGTTGTAGGTAGCTTCAATCTCTTAATGAATTTTGTTGAGATCAGGTTCTTTTGGCTGCCATTGTCGACAACAAAATGTAGGGGGGTCCCCATCATCCACATTTGTGAGTGGAAGAAATGCTTGTATGACTCTGGCCCTTCTAATTCCTCTCACTAAATCTATGTGGCTGCAACGGTGACATTGGGTTATGCATCAATGATCTACATCCCCTTGTGTGTGACTGTAATCTTGGGTTCTGAATCAAAGTCAGAACTAGGATATGATTCTGAAACTTTGATCTTGACCACCAATGACTGCTTTGAGTGACAATCATCAGTGTTGTGCCAAGGGATTTTGTGGAACTCGTACCACTTTCCAATGTCCTTCTATGTCTTTTAGTTAGCCTTCTTTGCTTCTGGCTAGGACTGGTTGTCTTGGGGTTGGTTTTCCTTACTATGCCCTTTGTCCTACAAGCCAGGGTTTCCCTTGACCTAGTTTTATAGTGCATTAGTAGGTCCAAATTCTCGCTTATTCTTTTGTTGAAATTTTTGTTATATTTTGACAACATACCGATAAGCGACTCCTAGTGAAGAGATGTCCAACAATTCCATCTCTATTTGGATCTATCGATGTAGGCCATTGTGATATTTTATAACCAAGGTCGACATGGAGTCTATAATGCATAGCTTTATGTGCAAGCCTATGAAAGTTTTAATGTACTATGGTACCGCTTGGTCCCTCTATTAACATATAATGGTCCATTTTGTGTACTGATTGTTGTAATTTCCCATAGGGTGTTATTATTCCACAGCATATATAAAAGAGGTCCAAGTGGGATCAACCTCAAAAATTTCAGACTCCTCTATTGACTTTTGCTCACAATAAGTTTCCCGCCATTTTTTGACATTGGGGAGAACCTTAAGGAGCACAAATGTGACCTTTTCCTTATCAGAAAAAAATGTGGACAAAGAAATACCCTTTTAGCATATTCAATCATTAATCTAGGGCCTTAGCATTGATTTGGAGTTGAAACAAAGAATCAAAGTTAACTTGTACCTTAAAGGGCGTGGCTCCTCCGAAGTGACTGCTTAATGATCCCTCCATTCTAGTTGACATCAATTGAAGTATATAGGAGAAATTTTCTATCATCCAATTCCTTTGTCGTGCGAGTGCTTCCTCGAGTAATAACTTGATAAGATCGCATGTTTCTTTGTCTCTATTTTCTTCCGCAATGGGAGGCTGCTTGGGGCAGTGAGAGTGGTCTTCCCTAAGAGAAACTAGTTCGAGACCCAACTCTTGATACCCTAACCTTGTCAGGGACATGCACCGAGAAATAACCAAATAGTAGATTGCTCTATATCACTGATCCAGATTTATGTGAGAACGAAATGAAAGAGTATATATATGTATATATATAAGCACATACATAGATATATTGCAAGGGACATAGTTATACAGTAAACTCAAGTTTTATTAAACGAATCATAATTGAATAGACAGTAAAATAAAAGCAGCTATAATGTTAGTAGTTATATCTCTGAGAAGATATGTGGCAACTACGTTCATTTGTTACAAGATGACTACAAAAAGGAGGCTGAAGGGTCTTTTTATCATAGGCATGAGGGAGAAATCCCTAAACATAAAAACCTAACCCTAGGAGATGAACCGTAAAAAGGTTTGCAAGTCTTGAGGTGATTAGTTGAGGTGTCAACTTCTTGGGGCATAACTTTTGCATATGATCTTCATTTAAAGTGTTCGGTATCATGTTGGAAAGGTCTAGCCCAGAAGTACATATTTCGATTGTTTAGTCTTGTCTTTGACCTGGGATGGACTATGACATTTCAAAAAAGAATCGTTTAGGGCCTCAAAATGGGCCTGAAAGTTTTGGACATAAAAATCTATAAAATTTTCCAAAGTGGAAAAACTATTGAGCTTGTGGAATAGGTGGGTGGCTACTGATATCCATCTATAGTAGTCTTCTGACCCGAAAAACTAGCAAAAGAACTGTTTCGAGCCAGTAGAAGAGGTAGGTGGCCACAAATACCCATATGGATCAAAGGCTACATTAAGAATTTACATATAAGGGTTGGTAGGTGTGAGGGGGTGCTTTTCGAACCCAGAGGAAAATAATAGCTATACTACTCATGTGGATTGGGAGAGTTGTCTAATAATCAATCAAAAGCTTTGGCACTTTAGCAAGGGCTAACTCAAGCCATTAAAATAAATATAAGGTTTATAACTATCGTGAGAGACTCAATAATAATCATCTAGTAGATAGTCCACAAGAAGGTGCCAAATGATGGACCGTTAAGCAAATTAATGTGGAGAATTTTGTAATTAATCATATACTTTGAAGATGTTAAAGTCATTCATGTTCTTAGAAACCTTAATACTCAAGTAGAAAACAAGGCTAACTTGTAATATTGGACAAGGTATTCTCATGCTATGTGGGGAAGAGGTTGGATTTAGTAGCATCCCCTGAAATTTGATGTTGGACACAAAATAATTATCATCATGAAAACAAGCTATACAGGATATTTGATGGTTGATCAGCCTAAAATTATTATGGTTAACAATTCAATGAACTGGTTATAAAGCGTAATTATAGGAAATCAAGAAACACTCTCCAGGTGGCATCTTCCAAGCATGCATTTGAAGGCAGGTAATGCGATGAAGCCTTCAGAGCTGATGTACAATACATGCATTTGTTTGAATAAAGGTATGGTTCGTGGGAACATGAAAGAAGATATCAACATTCTTGAGACCTTGATCACCATGATGAGCATACCTGTATAAGAAAAGCTATATTAGATTGAAAAAAAATTTAGGGAATATAACAATGTCATCAAGCTTGATTTTTCAGATGATGTTTTTGAAAGGGAGGTTCTGGATTTGAAGTTGTATTTTCTTCAAAGTATACTCGAAATATGCTCCGTGCATACGACACATATTGAAAATTATAAGAGGTGATCGGTTTGTTTGAATTTTGGCAATAGAATATGTACTCCCTAGTCCAATTTTGTAAAGGAAGGAGACTTGTGCTATCAAGTGTTTGCAAACTCTGCCTTCGGCTAAGTCTTGGTAAGAATATTTTCTTGCTATGTGAAACTTATTGCACTAAAGTTCAGTGTCATTATATGGACGAGGCTTGTCAAGAATTCGAAGGTTTTCTACATTTCAATTATAAAAAAATTACTAAGGGAGAAAATTACTTTGAGGGTCTAGAATCAGTTAGTGAATTTGATTGACCTCTTTTTGACTCTTTCTATGAGACCGGTTATAAAATTGGAAGTCTTATAATCCACACTGTTTTACTTAGAGGTATACAATAGTTGATATTTGTATTAAGGGAGGTTTTGTGTTAGTTTGCAAATATAGTGGCTTGGGAAAAAAGAAATTAAGTATGTAATTGAGAAAATATATGGTAATAATCAGATTGATGATAAGGATAACTAAGACAAAGAGATACAACAACGGGTTAGTAAGAGGCAATATCTTTGGGAAGCTAAATATGAAAGGGACCGTATTATTTCCAACCTCAAGCATGGTTTGGAAGCCCAAACGAACCATTTTAGACTAAAATTAATAAAAACTAAAGTAGAAATCGAGTATTGGAAAAAGAAGTATAATGCCCAAGATCAAACTATTTAAGCTTTCAAGAACACAAGTCAGGAACTTGGGAAGGAACATGATTCAATTTTTCCAATTGAAATGCATTTGACAAGTGTTGACATTTATGGAAACATAGTTGATAATTAATTTTTTGAATATAAGGAAGATACTGAAGATGAGGATCCTTCTCCTTCCCTAATGAAGGTAGATTAGACCTCTATTTTTTTTGGAAATCTAGGTATCTCTTCTTTCTATAGAGGATGCCAAATGAAGGGAAAGGTTTAGGATTTTGTCAAGGTTAAATAAGTTACTACAACAATATTGATAATTTTGTTTTTATGAAAGATGATGGATACATAGTTTCAGATATGAAGATCATTGAAGATAAAATGTTAAAGTCTGTTAAGAATATATGATTTACTTTTTTTTGTCAATTTTGTTAAACGAAGATCAAATGTATATTGATCCTTAGTACTTTTATTAGGATCTATGCTCGTAAGTTTTATATTTACAATTTGAAAAATAATTGTAAGTACATAGTAGCATGTTTTTGTTTACAACATCAAAGAACTTGTTGAACTTGGATTAGCGAGCATATATAGAGTGAATTTTGTAGCTATAGATCTTTTGGTTCGACCGAAACCTCTCTTTTTTAAAGTATTCATTTTCCTTTAAAAAAAATACATACATACATCTATATCTTATGCCATGTATACAAATATTGATTTTGACATTTATTCTTTTTATCAATTTACATTTCTTTTATTTAATCATCTTATTATTTTATTTAAAAATATTTATTTGTAAAGAATGATATATAATTATTTTTCTCTCTCTACATAACATATCATGAAATCAACAATTTCATGATGACGTCGTACTTTAGATACGTTAAAAATAACACAAAATCCTACTATGTTTATCCCACCACAAAAATTGCAAAAATCCACCTTCACAAATACAAAAATTGCAAAACTGCACCATCACAAATAAATTGTTTTGATTAAAAATATTGTTCATGATATTAGCAAATAACACAAAATCTTAATATGTCTATCCCACCACAAAAATTGAAAAAGTCTACAATTACAAATAAATGGTTGTAATTAGAAATCTAATTCAAACAAATCCAAATTAAGATATTAGATAAAGGAGGACAAATAGTCAATAAATCTCTTGTGTTCACCCTAAACACGTAGATCTAGCTAATCTTTTACACAGTCATATTCCAGAATTCCCAACACAAAATCAAGTTATGTTAAACAACTCAAATATCCATATATTCACATGTTTGGAAGGTGGATGACCAAAATTGATAAAAAAAACATCCATGTGTCTAGCAATTGGGATGATAAAAAAACTAGGTCTTTAATGACCAATGCTCTCACTAAACTTCACTAACAAATACCAAAGTTGTCCTTTTTTTTGCCCCGAGAGTCGCTAGGTGCTCTACAGCCCAGTATTAGGAAGATGTTTTCATGTAATGCCATGTTACATTACAAAAAAAAATCATGTTGGCTCATAAAATAACAAAAAATTAAAACCAAATGAAAAGTAATTAAAAAAATCCATGTAGGCCTATAAAAGAAAAATTAAAACCAACATAAATAATCTCACTTAAATCCTTATTTAACAGGGCTAAAGAGATCAAATTTATTGAGGTGTGAATTTTTTTCAACATGTAAAAAATTTAAGATAAAAAAAATTTACACCTCAAGAAATTGGATCCCTCTCGGTGCTTGGTAGATCTAGGTTTAAGATTGATATATGTTGGTTATTAGTCCATGTAATGTCACACATGGTACTTTTCATTTACAAGTCAAAATGCTTTATACACTATGGGGTAGAAGATGGTGGCGATGAGGATTAAGGTTTGGGTCTTTGGTCGGCAATGCCTGGGGGTTTTACTATGGGCAGTTTGGCGTGTAGGACGGAATTTCTCTCTGTTTTCAAATGATGATTTGGAATGGAGATTCTAGATCTGTATTTGGGGTTTTGGAGGTTTTTTGGGGTAGTGTTTGTGTGACTTTTTGCATGACCAGGGTACGTTGGTTGGTAGGTGTATCGAGTGGTGACGTCTTTTCTAGGGTTAGCGTGGTCTCTATTTCCTCTCTCTAAGTAGTGATTGGTTGAATTTCTTGGGCGTACTTGTGGTTGTCTCCGTTTTTCGAGGTCCTTGGATTTCTGCTCATTTGTGGGGGTGGTTGGTTGGCTGGACCGTTGAGTTGGGTTGTTTTGCTCCCAACGGGTGGCTTATGGGTTGGTTTAGGGTTTTCTTTGTTTGTGTTTTCCCTTTTTTTTCAACGTGGACAGGGTTGACTATGGTTGGGGAAAATGAGGGTCGATCATGTGACCGGAGAAAGGCTCAAGCTTATAAGACCTTGATGCGTCGAATTTTTTTTGTTGTGGACTCGAATATTTTGCTGGAGAAGGTTTCTTCTCTTAGCACCAGAGATCTGGTTGGCCGCCTGGAGTATTGTCGCCTAGATAAGGTTGGGTGGCTTGAGTGGATTACAAATAAGTGGAAACATATTCTAAACTATGTTCCTACGGTCAACCATTTATCCAACAGTTGGTTTGTGTTTCTTTTCTTGGAAGAAGTTGATGCAACTAGGATTTTGGAGGGGTTCTGGCTGATTAAAAATGGTTCCTTTGTGTTGTGGCGATGGTGGATTGATTTTGATCCATGCCGTTTGAGGGTCCTCAAGCATCATTTGTGGGTTTTGTTCCCAAACCTACCTCTCCCCCTTTGGACCAGGGACTCTTTGAAGGCCACTGGAAACTGCTTGGGTCTTTTTATATCCCTGGACAAGACCCATCTTCATGCATTCGACAAGCGAATGGCTAAAGTCCTTGTCGAGATTGTTGTCACCGAGGGGTTGGAGGAGGTTATGAACATTGATTGGGGCCACCTGGTGTTGGAGCAGTGGTTGGACTATTTCCATGTACTTTTCAAATGTCATTTTTGTCGCTCTATGGGACACTTGCAGAGCGCTTGACTAAGTTACTCGGGGGTGACCATTATTAGGTTTCTTCTGCTACGGAGGCAGAGATTTTATGCTCCCCATCTGACTCACGGAAGAGCCAGGTACTGGAAACTAATGTGTCGGTGGATTCCTCCTTGTGAAATATTGGTAAGTTTGACCCTTGCATTGATTATGTATATGTTGATTTATCTTAGGGGCATTTTGCGACTGTTGATGATATTGCTCGGGCTACCCTGGTGGGTGGTCATAGTATTTGTCCCTTAGGTGCGAGGTTGTTTGGGATCAGTGGGGAAAACCTTCCTTCTATTCCTTTGCTAATCGGGGGGGGTTGGTGTTGGGTCTTCAACTGCATCAGTTGTCACTTTTGTTTCGACAGTTTCTGAGTTTGTGGTTACTCTTGTGGGGGTTGGATTGGTTATTAGGTCAGGTTTGGTGGTTTCATATGTAAGTGGGGTGGAGGTATCACCGGGATTTATGGCTCCCTTTGGGGGGGATGTTTTGTTGGTTGGACAAGTGCTAAGGGTGGGAAAGGATGTCAAGCTTGGGGCATTTTGACTGAGGATTTTCCCCCACTCATCCCTGATGGTGGTGGCCCTTGTTCAAACCTGGTTGACATTGGGATTGGGGATATACCCGTGGATTCTCCTTTCTTTGCGGATCCGTCTCTTCGAGTGTCTTTACCCATTTTCTCTGATCGGCCACATGTTTCTCCTTTTGTTCTCTCACTGACCTCGATCAGACACGAAAATGTTACTATTAGGCGGGATCGCAAGGATAAACCATCCAAGGGTTGCCGAGGGAATGATGCTACTTTGGGGGACGATCCCTATATTCCTTTATCTATGCGTATCAAAGATGCAGCTCGTGCTATCCAAATACCCTTTCCTTAGATTTCTACTGGGGCACTTAGAGCAAAGGCACCCTTAGGGGAGGTTGTTAGATGCGCCTTGTCTCTTTCAATATAAGGGGTTTGGAGGGCGCCCCAAGCAGCTTTCCCTCCAGACTTTATTGGTTTTAATTAGACCAGATATTGTCTTTGTACATGAGACTCTTTGTTCTGGGTTGCAGGCTATGTGCTTGTTTGCTAATCTTTTCCCTAGCTAGGAATTTGTGCTATTTATGTGGTCGGACATTCGCGGGGGGGGGGGGGGTTGTTGACTTCCTGGAATCCTAGGGTTTTCTGTCGTCATGATTTCTATATAGAGGCCGGTATTCTGATTGAGGTTGAAGGCAAAGGATCGCTTTGTGTTTGGAACTTATTAAATGCCTATGCTCCTTATTGTGGTAGGGAGAGGTTTTGGAATTTGATTGTTTCGAAGACGCTTATGAATATCGAAAATGTTCTTCTTGCAGGTGATCTAAATTTCACTCTCTTTGTTGTGGAGGTTTGGGTGCAATCAAACAAAAGTGACCCTTTGGCTCTTTTTTCACTAATCTTATTGCTAAGCTGCATCTTATCGATATCACATCAGCCAAGTTCGGTCCCACCTGGCAGAATGGTAGAATGGGTGACGATGGTATAGGGAAGAGACTGGATCATTTTTTGGTGGCAGAGGCATTGGTTCATTTTTCTATCTCAGCAAAGCTCTTGGATCAGACCTTCAGAGGTCTCAAATCATTTACCTATATGTTTGGATTGGAAAGGGATGGAGGTGAGGCCACCCTATCCTTTTAAGTTTAATCACTCCTAGTTGATTGAATCTGATTTTGATGCTTTTATCAGAAGGGTGTGGACTTTGGATTGTCGTCTTAATGTGGTTGAACCCATTTTTTCCTTGATTGGGAAGTTAAACTTATTGAAGAAGGCAGTTATTGAGTGGGAGCGAAAATTGAAACATGAGACAAGCTATGAATTGGCTGCAATTGAGGAACAAATTGTTGATTTATTCCTTCTTGCTCTGACTGGGGTTCTATCGATGGAGGAGGAAGGATTGCTGGTTGATTTAAAGGTTCATAAAGCTTCACTTTTGGCTTTTGAAGATTCATCCTAGAGGCTTAAGAGTAGGGCGGTTTGGATTTCTCATGGTGATGCTAATACTAAATTCTTCCAAAATTTTGCAAGTGTCGTCGTAACATAAATGCTATCTGGGACTTAACCAATCTTCAAGGAGATCATCTTCATGATGAATCAACATTGAAGGTGGTTGGTGCGGATTATTTTGCAAAGGTGTTCAAGGAGGAGGGGTCGACTTATTTACCAGAGAAGCTTAAAGTCCTTAGTCTTTATCCTAGATTTTTTTCGACTTTGGAGGTGAAACTTATTAGAAGGGATGTTACGCTTGGGGAGGTTGAATTAGTTTTGAGCGGTTTTTCCAAGGACAAATATTTGGACCCGGATGGTTGGCCGATGGAATTTTTCCTCTCCTTTTTTGACTTGGTTGGTGATGCACTTTTAGAGGTTGTTGAACACAATCGGGTGAAGGGTGTTATTCGGAGTGCTTTGAATGCGACATTTATCACATTGATTCCAAAGTGTGATAAACCATAGACCTTTGTGGATTGTAGGGTTATATCACTCTGTAACCTGGTCTACAAGGTGATCATAAAAATTCTCTCTGACAAGATAAAACCACTTCTTGCAGATGTCCTATAGGATGAACAGTTTGGTTTTCTGCAGAAAAGGCAGATTCATGAAGCTGTGGGGGTAACACAGGAGGTTTTACACTCTATCAAGGTCGGCAAGTTGGAAGCTTTAATATTAAAGATGGATATGATCAAGGTTTACGATTATGTAAATTGGACTTTCCTACAGCTTATACTTTTGTTGATTAGTCTAAATCTGGAGACGGTTAACTAGACCATGGAGTGTGTGTCCTCTACAATTTTTTTCGTACTGGTAATGGTTCGCCCTCTGTCTCTTTCAATGTGAGTCGTGAGGTTCATTAGGGTTGCCCTTTATCACCTATCCTATTTTTGTTGATTATCGAAGGATTGAGCCTCCTTATCGACGAGGCCAAAAGATTGGGCAATATTAGAGGTATACACATCTCCTCTACGCTGGCACTTACACACATCCTTTTTGTGGACGATGTGGTACTCTTTGGTTACGACTCGTTTAAGGAATGGAGTCATTTCAGAGTTATTATAGATTTCTTCGCAACAACTTCAGGTATGATTATTACTGTGGACAAGTCTTCCGTTCTGACTAATAATGTTTCGATTGCAGTGGTTGAACATATACATGTCCTTTTCCCTTACAAGATGGAGAGGATTGAGAAGGGTTTTAAGTATCTGGGATACTGGTTGAAATCACTCAACTATCCAGTGGATGATTAGAGGTGGATTATTAAAAAAATTGATCGAAAGATCAACAATTGGACCTACATGTTCCTGTCCCTGGGTGGTCGGCTCATACTGCTTAATTCGATTTTGAGTGCCTTGCCTTTTTATTGGTTTTCGTTGATGAAGGTCCTCAGTTCCATCCTACAAACTGTTAGAAAGATGATGTTTAATTTCCTCTGAGGTGGTAGTGCTGTGAAAAAAGGTCAACATTTGGTGAAGTGGGAACAACTGTCTCGACCTTATGCTTGTGGGGGATAGAATGCAAAAAACTTAGAGTGGATCAATACAACATTGAGGATGAAGAGCATGTGGTCGAACCTGACTAGAAATGGCATTTGGAGTTTGGTTCTATTGTTGATTGGTTCAATAAGGGGAATTACTCGGTAAAGAATTCCTCCATCATTTGGAATGGGTTTATAAGGCTTTTGGGTTGGATTTGTAAGTCCCTATGCTGGAAAGTGGGCAGAGGCAACACGGTGGTTGTTGGGGTGGGTCTGATGATTGGGATGGAAGATACTTTTACACTGTCGGGATCACTTATAAATTATCCTTGTTATTATGTTATTTCGACGTTGGATCATGCATGTATACCATAGGAGTGGTACGCTCTTGCTCATATTGGTTGTCGGCGGACGATCTTGATCTTGATGGAGTGTGGAAATTGGAGTGGGATCGTTACATTGCATCCTTGTTGCATCTGGGTTTATATATTTCAAATGGGGAAGATCGTCTGGTTTGGTATTTTAAGAAGGCAAATGGACAGATTACTGCAAATTTATCGTATCAATTCCTTATGGAGTCATTGCTGAACACATCACAGGATTGGTGGATGAAGGACCTATGGAGCTGGAGGTTGCCACAGAAGATCAAGTGTTTTAGATGGTTGTACATGATGAATAAGATCAGTACGTGGGATAACATTATCAAACGTGGTTGGATCGGTCTTAGCATGTGTCATCTCTGCTGGAGTGAGGGTGAATCGATGAATCACCTCTTCGTGGAATGCAGGTTTGGTAAGGTAGTTCGAAGATCTATTGTGGAGACTTTGGGTTTGTTTGATTGTTGGGAGGATCTTAATCTCCAAGGAAACTTAATGGGTTGGTTTTGAAATGGAACATAACTGATTTATCTTCCGCTATTTTGTAATTGGTCCATTTGGATGAGTAGGAATGCTGTGATTTTTTATGGTACCAAACCTTTTGTGCAGGATGTAGTGGTGAGGTGTCTCAGGCTTATTGCTGATTATACGGCTTCGCCTGTTAAATATAGGTGCAAAGATATTGGTGTTGGCCCGATGGTGCAAGCAGCCACTGGTTTCTTCGATGGGGCTGCGTAAAACTTTTTGAGTGGCGCTGGAGTAATTTATACATTGGTAAAGCACACTACTTTTTGCTCCATTTTGGATGTGGTAAGAGCACAAACACTTGTGCTGAGCTACTTTCTCTTTGGGGCCTTTTGTACATAGCTCATGGGATGGGCCTTCCAAAACTACATGTATATGGGGACTCCAAGACTACAATCGATTCAGTCAATGATGTTGTTGTTATGAATGTGTTAGAACTCGATCACTAGTGCTCTAGGACCAAAGAGTCACTCATGGGATTCATTTCTTTTCATTGTCAGCACATCTATAAGGAACACAATCACCTCGTGGATGGGATTTCGAAGAACGCTATGAAATTACCTACTTGACAGATGTCACTACAAGAATTCATGGAAGATGCTCTAATATGTGAGCATAGTTACAATTTGTCCTTATAGAATGTATTCTTGACTTTTTTAACCATGGACTACCAAAGTGATCTATATTTATAGGCTGAGAGGGTAAAATGATTTTTTCTATCACTTTCTTACCGGGTTTGGGGTTCCATCCTTTAGTCTTTTGCATTATGGCATTGTTGAGGGCTTAGATGTCAATGACCTGACTGTTTTTATGATAAGTTGTTTAAGGGAGACCATGAAATGGTTTAGAGGATATTAGAGGATATATCTATCATGTAATTAGGTCTTTTATTAATATAAAAAAAGATTGAATTTTTCTTCTTGAAAAAAGATGTCAAAATGCTTTAACTTAGCATTAATTAAACTTTATGTTAGAATTTTTTGATGATGATGATCAATGTCCACTGAAACCAACTTTGGTCTATCGGACCTTAAGAAGGATAATACTTGGTTTACTTTAAAATCTTGTTCCTAATGTGGATGTAAAACTTTTCAATGTTTTTTTTTAGACAAAAACGGTTAAATATTGGCTATAATAAAAGTGGCATAACCACCGAATGGATTACAACTTCTGATTTATGGAAAATTAATAAGAGCTGATCCAATAAGTTCCAGCGCAAACTCTCATCATTTGGATGGCCCTCGCTTCAAGGCAGTATAACGTTGTAAGGAAGAAGATTAACTTGGAGCTCATTTTGGCGCAGTGTTATTGCTTTGTTTTTCACTAGATCCGCTTTGCCGTTCAACTCACAAAGAATATGAAAGGACTCTATATGATTGAATGTCTTTGAGAGGGAAAGAATTCTTTCAATCATTCTAGCTAACTTTAAACTATGTCCTTGCTTTTTCCCATTCATGGCCTGAATAATTATACGAGAATCACCAAACACAATGGCTTCCTCAATCCCCCTGGCTTTCAATTGCTTAAGTCCTTTCCAAAGACCGTAAGCTTTGACCATGTTATTAGTATCATTTCCTATGTTCCAGTAGTATTCATTTTCAAAGCTCCCTTCCAGATTGTTAAAGATCCCTCCTCCTCCTGTCGCACCTGAATTCCCTTTCGAAGCCCTGTCAAAGAAGAGTTTAAATATTTTCCTCTCTTTCAACCAATTTTCAAACTAAGTTTTATCCATCCTTAATTCCCATACTTCCATAGATTTCTTGGTCGTAGCAATGATTGTTTCAGAAATGTTGAAGGACTCCAATCAACTGGCTTCATTTGAAGTAAGCTTGTCCTTATTCTTCGGCAACAAATAGCATTCAAGATTTCTCCCATGAGTGCTTGCGTTTTAACGACAATCTGATCTGGAGTTACATAATTATCATTGAAAATTATTTGGTTACGTTCAATCCAGATGTTCAAAAACATTACCTTTCGAATCATCCTCCAACAAGTTTTGAACCTCACTTTTTTTTTCCATGTTACCTTGACACATACAATCCCAGGAAATGTAACATTGTTGAATGCTACTTGGAAGTTCCTTGTTACCCAATTGACGGTGGAGCAGCTGCATCCAAACCTTGTGAGCGGAGGGACATGTGACTAGAAAATGGAGACTAGTTTCATTGCTTTCTTTACACGACGGGAATCAGAAAGGACCAACGATCCCTCTTATTTCTAGATGCTCACAAGTTAGCACGCTGCCATGCACAAGAGTCCAACTGAACATGTCGATCTTGGGCAGACTCTTTATGTTCCAGACCATTTCCCAGCACCTTGGGTTGTTTAGCATGATTGGACTTGCCAAGAATAACTTGTAACCTTCAGCTGCTATGTAGAGACCAGAGCGGTTCCCCCATCCACGTGAATATTTCATATTTCTATCCATTGGTGTTGCACCTCCAAGCTGCTCCAAGAATCGTGCTTTCTCCTCTTCCAACTCAGCAGGGCAATCCAGGAACACCCAACCAATCCAACGATAAGGAGGGTTAGATTCCCAGCTGGAGATGTCCCATAACATGAACGTGCCTTGAATATCGAGCCACCGTTTGATTCCGGGTAGACAGTCCATTACCGGTTTCCCCGTGATGGAGTCCTACCAAATTTTAACTTGCTTACCATTTCTAGAAGTCCAGGAGAGTTCGTCTCTGAACTTGGCCTAAACTTTCTTGCACAATGAGGAAATTGAAGAGCCTTTCTTATTTTCTATCTACGTGTCCATACATATTAATCTTAGTCATGGAAAGTACTTGTGTCTAAGCACCTGGCTGCTCCAGGAAGGATTTGAATCTAACGGATTCCAGAGGAGCTTAGCTCCCAATGCCATGTTTTGGAATTTTAAATCTTTGATCTATAAACTCCTTGCATCCAAGACAATTTAATTTTTTGCCAACTAATTAGGGCATATTTCTTACCTCCACTGTTTTTCCCTCCCTGCCAGAGGAAGGATTTCAACATGCTTTCAATCTTGGTGAGAATACTGGATGGGGCCAACAACATGGAACACTAATATAGAGACAAGCTGTTGAGTATGACTTTTATTAATACCACTTTCCCTGCAGTGTTTAACTAGATCGTTCCCCATGAACAGATCTTCTTCTTGATTTTTTTGATTAGCAAATTCCAATCAGAGGCTTTCTATTTGCCGTTGGAGATTGGAACCCCCAGATATTTGAAGGAATCCCAAATGGTAGCTCCCTCAATTCCCAAGATGCGTGAAATGCCAGACATTTCTCTCGGGTTGATGTTTCAGCTATAAATTTTGCTTTTCCTTAGATTTAATTTACTACTTGAGGATTGATAGTAGGCATCCAATTATGACTTAAATCTTCTTGCTATCACCTGACTTGCTCCTCCTAGCAATAGAGTATCATCAACAAACTGTGCGTGATTGGTAAATTTGGTTCCTCAAATAATTCTGATGCCGATAAGATCATGATCTATCCTAGCCTGCTCGAGCTCTAAGCTCAACACCGAGGCTTGGATTGCATACAGCAACGGGGAGAGTGAGAAGCCTTGTCTAAGGCCTCAAGAGGCTTGAAAAAAGGCAGTTGTTTTTTTGTTTACTATGGGAGCAATCCATAGATTGCTTATACAAGCCTTGACCCAATGGATGAAGCCTTGATCAAATCCGAATCTTAGCATCACCTGAAAGAGAAAGGGGTGGCTGACTCTATCGAATGCATTGGCTAAATCTATTTTCACTACCATTCCTTTTTCTTGATTTTTTAGACTTGAGTGGATAACCTCCTAAGCCAATGTTATGTTACCCCAGATTCTTCTCCCTTTGATGAATCCCCCTTGGTTCTCTGGGATGATACGGGGCAGGATGGTTTTTAGTCTGTTAGCCATTAGTTTGGTAATGATCTTGTACCCAATGTTGCAGAGAGAAATGGGCTGATATCTATCAAAGGTCACAGCGTCTTTTTCTTTGGGAATAAGGGCCAGGAACGCAGAGTTAGTGCTTCCTCCGATTCTTTCACATTGTTGAGCTTTTAAAACCATTTTACATAGATATTTATGCACAATTTCCCAGCACACTTTGACAAATCTTGCATTGAATCCGTCCGGGCCTGGTGCCTTATCCTCCTCCATGCCCTCCACGACTGATTTCAGCTCAGCTAATGTGATCCTTTGCATGAGATCATTGTTTTCATTCCTTTTAACCAGATTGGGTACAAGCTCCATTAATGCAGCGTTTGGTGGAGTGTTGACTGATTCAGCTGAGTAGATGGCTTTGAAATGTCGAGTGGCTTCCATTTTGATTTGGTCAAACTCCTGAATAACATGGTCGACAGTTTGAGTTTCATGGACCGTTTTGTAATTCCTCCTCACCTCGACCTGTTTATGAAAAAAAGTTGTGTTCCAATCCCCGACTTTAATCAAAAGGTATCTGGATTTTTGATGCCAACTCTCTTCCTCTTGTTTGCAGGATGCGTGGAGCTCTTGGTGAAGGCTTACTTCTCTTTCCATATCTTCCCTTGAAATTTGGGTTGCCTCCATGCTAAGCTGGTGTTCCTCAAGAGCTAGCATGGCATTGGTTTTCCTTTGAGTCGGAGATGTAACAAGCTTGTCCCAATTATTGAGCACTATTTTAACTCTTCTCAGCTTTTATTCCCAGATGTAAAATGGAGACCCCGAAACTGGAGTAGCCCAAGATTTCGAGATAATACCCATGAAATATTTGTGGGAGGTCCATAATGGGCTTTATCGAAATGGGATAGGCCCCAAGTTTTGGTCTTTCCTTATTTGCAGCATAATAGGTTTGTGATTAGATCCCTCAAAGGGGAGGATTTTAGAGGTAGTGTTCAGCCCAAGTATCAGAAAGGAGTCTTGAACTAAGAAGCGATCAAGTCTGGCTTCTATGTGCCCCGGATCCAGCCTCTTATTGGTCCAGGTGAACTTCCCCTTAACTGGGATAACATCAGAAAGATCCCATTCTGAAATAATCTCATCAACCTGCTCCCTTATTAGATCTCTGACCATAAAATCTCCCTTTTCTTTCAAATTGACTCAATGTGACATTTAGATCGCCGACTAGAATAATATTATCCAACGGTCCCATGGTCCTTTCCTCCCTCAAATGATTCTAACAATCTTTTTTTTCTTTCTTTTCATAATACAAAGCATGAGCATAAATATTGAACAGACTAACTTGGGTGTTGGAATCTTTGTGCAACAACTTGGTAAGAATCCAGTGAAGAGATTGTTTGGATTGAATTAGCTCAATTTTCTGAATGTCCAAGAGCATTTTGATTCCTCTAGAGACACCTCTCAAGCTAACAACGAGGCCTCTTTCTTTATTCCATAACTTTCCACTTACTTGGAGAAATGTTTCTTTCTCCATCTTTGTCTCCTGGATCAGTACAATGTTTGGTTGGGATACTCTGATCAGGTCCTTCATAGCTTCTTCTTTAGCTTTGCTTCCCATACCTCTACAGTTCCAGGAGAGAACCTTCATTACTTACTTTTGACAAAGGAGGGAATCCCTTTCTGGGATTGCCCATGCTGGCGGGTATTCCTGGTGTTTCGAAGTAATTTTTCCAAGGTTAGCTGGGAGCCTTGCAGTTTGTCCTTGTACGTGGCTTGCTCCCTTACTTCCTTAGTCGATTTCCTTCCTCTTGCTTTTTTCGTGATCCGTGTAGCCATCTCAATTGCTCCTTCTTCTTCTTCCTTTTCATCGGTAGCCATCTTGATTGCTTCTTCTTCTTCTTCCTCTTCATCGGTAGCCATCTCGATTGCTCCTTCTTCTTCTTCCTCTTTATAATTTTCTTGGTTTCCTCCTTCCTTTACCCCTTCTAGTCACGAATCTCGGATTTCAGGAAGATAGGTGGGGCCAACTTCTTTGTCTGTTTCTTTCATCTCACCGGTGTTGGGGTCCTCTTCAATAACCAGAGGTCCACTACTAGTCTCTTCTAGAGCTTTTAGAGGGGTTGTTCTCAAAGTTTTCTTATTCCCAATATGTAGATGCCCATTCTTTGTTTTGCTTTTCTTTACTGCTTGCCACCCGTCCTCCTTTTCTGGTTGACTATCCTGCTTTTGAGGGAAATTGCGTAGGAAATGGCCATATTCGTGGCATCCTCTACATTTGAAAGGTAGTTGTTCATAATAAAGGTTTTGGTAATGGTACCAGGTTCCCACCGTGAGCTTGATGCCTTCCGGTAATCCAGCTTCTAGGTCCACCTCCACACAAATCCGAGCACATGCGTACTGATCCTTAGGGCTTGCCATATCGATGTATCTTCCCAGGGCATTCCCGATTGCTTTAAGCGACTTTGAGTTCCAGCAGTGCATGGACAAGTTTGGTAGCCTGGCCTAGACAAGGACGACTTTGGGGATGTCTACCTCCGGGTAGAAATCTGGTGTCCACCTGTTTAGATATAGGCCTTGCAGCCCCATGAAGTAGGGACCATTCTAGAAGATAAGATCCATATCGACCTTGGATTCAAAATCAAACAGGATGTATCCCTTCCCACCGAGTAAGATGCCACATTTTGGATGATCAGAGGTCTCCACTTTCTTTGGACCCAACTCTCGGTGGATTTTGGAGACGACCAAAGCCCGGTGAATTGCCCGATGAGTGAGCGATCTGCTAAGGAGAGAGCTACACGAATGGTATCCTCTTGCGGAAGAGCAACCACAGGTACATCCTCGATTCGTTTAACAAACTTCGGGGGGGGCTCCAAAGTGGACTCTCTTGTTCAGTGAGGCAATCATTCTAGAAAACACCTTGAGGTTCGAGGCAGGAGACGGATCAGATCCTCCCTCCGTAGCTGCGATAGGAACAGGGGCTAGGCCTGCCACAACCTAGAGGGTTGAGCGTCCTGCAGGCCCAAAGTCTGCCATAGCCGAAACGATCTACCCTCGAAGAGGTCGTGGCCCAATGGAGAGCTTGACGTTCTAATAACGCGCATGCAAACTCAGTTCATACAGATCGTGATCGTCAGAGCATGCAAATCTGAGCATGCAAACCGGGGAACAATGGTAGAGCGATGGCTAGATCGAAGACAAAGCATGCAAACGCTCAATGCACGATTTACTATGATTTGGTCCAGTAAAACTTTCCAATGTTTATAAAATACAATTTATTAAATTAATTTTTTGAAAATTAAATTAAATTTCTTAATTTCTTAATTTTACTCATTCTAGTTTTCTATGGGTCAAAGAAATTATAGATAAAACATAAATAATGAAAATGTAACTTATTTTTTAAAACACAGAAACAAAATTAAAACATTTAATATGAAATTTTTTAAAAGTGTTATTTGACAACTTTCACACGTTAATATTGATTTCTGTATTACAATAGCAATCCTTATAATATTTTAAATTTTATTATTTTAATATTTATATAGTGACAAATACTTAATTGATGTTATATATATTATAAATTTATTTTGTTTTGTATATTGACACATACTTAATTGATGCGATATGTTTTATAAATTTATTAAGTTTTTATAATTTATTTATAATTTATATATTTAATTAATTTATTTTTAAAATTTTTTAAATCAATAAAAATTGAATCTCTAACCTCAATACTCATTACTAATATTAATGAAAATTAAACATCTAACCTCAATATTAAATCATCTTCAAATTTAAAACTAAACCACCCATACAAATTAAAAGATGTATCAACCCATTTCAGTTGAATTTTGAATTCCCATATCTTTTAGACGTATTCAACCCACTATTTAAGAAAATAAAATTAGAAAATATAGAGACCGACGTGGCAAGCCGGCGGCGCCAAGGCGTCGTCAATGGAAAGCAGGGTCCTACAAACGCCAGACAATTTAAAAGTGGATCTTCTTCGCGCAATACCTTTCACCCAACAAACAAAATGATAATATCTAAATAAGAAATCAAATGTTCCTCTCTGATTTACATACATTTCATTTCAGGAAACCCTAGGTGTGGAAACTTGGGATCGAACTCGGAACCTCCCGTCTATCACAAGCTTCTTGGTGGATTGGTGGCGGAAATCCTCTGTACGCGGGGGTTTGTAGATCGCTTAATTATTAGGTTAATCGCTCTGGTTATGCAAAGATCCGGAATTGTAATGGCATGGAATGTGTTCAAATTTTGCACGGCACTTAGGGGTCTTGGTTCTGTTATGATTCTTCTAGTTTTGGGGATCGTGGGAGTGACGTATTATGCAATTGTAATAACGAATTATGGACCCGCGTTACAGAGCGGAGGCTTGGAATCCGCGGGGGCATTCTTCATATTGATCCTGTTTCATGCTTTGGTGAGTGCTCGCCAGAACCTTCTTTCCTTTCTACGTATTTTATTTCATTGAAAAATCCAAAATCTGGTTTTCTGGCCCGATATAAATCTTTCCTCCTGTAATTCAAAGAACACCCGTACGCAAGACGCAAGGAATCGATGACACACATTGCAGATGATTAAAGTTCGTTGATAATTAGGTTTGGTACAAGTGTTCTGGTACAGTTCCATTGCCATTTTTTTGAATACATGTAGATCGTTTGCAATCGCCGAATGGATTTCCTTAATTAATTAAAGGCATTCAAGTCAATAGAACAGAATGTGCCAATGTGGCGTGGTTCAGGGTGGATGGCGTTAGCGTGTTAGGCCACCCACAAAGGTTCAATTTCTTGAAAGGCAGTAAGTTGGGGTCAAGTACAAGTCCCGGGTGGGTGATTTTCACATAAGAGTACCGCTCGTTGCAGCAGCTTATGCAAGTAGGGGTTCACCCTTCAAGGGCTGTTTCGTCTGTGAAGATGGACCATTTGTGGTGGCTGACTTATTTAGGCCAACTGTAATAACATGGTTGAGCGTAAACAAACAAAACAACTTTTTTAATTTTAAAATCCAAAATTGTTTTTTGCCTGAATAAATTTCTCCTGTAATTTAAAGAACACCGGAATCAATGACACACAATACAGATGAATAGAATCGTTAATTAGGTTTCTACAAGTGTTCTGGTACAGTGGCACTATCATTTTTCGAATCTATGAAGTTTGTTTGCAAACGCCGAATCGATTTCCTTAATTAATTAAGACATTCAATTCAACAGAGCAGAATGTGCCAATGAGTCGTGGTTCAGGGTGGACGGCAGTGGCGTGTTTTGCCACTC
The DNA here is from genome assembly GCA_001517045.1 of Pseudotsuga menziesii. Lineage (NCBI taxonomy): Eukaryota > Viridiplantae > Streptophyta > Pinopsida > Pinales > Pinaceae > Pseudotsuga > Pseudotsuga menziesii. The sequence continues at coordinate 87,855 of LPNX011168238.1, forward strand.
ACCAATGTTCAATTTCCAGAGAGGCACAAGATCGGGGCTAAGTACAAATCCCAGTCCCAGTCTCGGTTGATTTTGACCGAAGAGTACCGCTCATGCAACAGCTCGTGTGAGTAGGGGTCGAGAGGAGACCTGAGCTCTCATAGATATGGTATCTGAAATGGTATTGTCTTCATCTTGTTGTTTGCTATCCTGAAAGGACAAGACCACAGGAAAGGAGGAGGCGAACCACGAATGGGCTTTGGTGGGGGAGGTTCGCATCGGGATTGTGATTTGTGTCTGAAAACCTCCCTCGCGAAAAGAGCTGAAAAGATCTAGGCATTTCTATTCTAGATAGTAAAAGAATGTGGAGAGGGTGCTACTCGAGTCGCAGTATAAGCTAAGCCATGAATCTTAATCGTCAACTGTAGATCATAGAAGCTAGATAGGGCATCAATCTGTGTTTGTAGCCCCTCATGATAGGAGGCCAAGAGGATCATGTCATCAACAAATAGAATCAAGGAGATTAAGACGTGGTGTAGCAAACAATCATCTCCATCTTGTATATGTTCCACGAGGAAGGACACCGACTCGTCAATGTAGATCCCAGAGAGACAGTAGGTGAGAGAAGACACACCCTTTTTAAGAAAAATGGAAAGAAAAAGAGTTTCCTTAACAACTTATATGCCTATTCAATCAGGCATTCTGAATTAAACATTGCTTTACAACCATTAGGTGAGAATGTATAAGCCACAAAGGCCACTTCACTTGATGGGTAGGAAATTGATGGCGAGGAAGGACAAATCGTAATATTAACAATGATTTACAAGCATGTAAAAAACAAGTGTTGATAGAAGACATGTAAGGAGCCCGCACTCCTTAAGCTACCTTTGGTCCCAATTTTGAGATTTAAATTTACCACAAGGCATTTAGTTGAAGGAAGAATGCCATTGCCATTAAAATCTTTGTATTGCAAAATAACAGATATTTATAACACAATTGTTTCAAAATTGGTCACTAAAGATAGAAATAGACGTTAGCTTTTTTATAATGGTAGCCTAAAATAGAACGCCCTATAAAATAGCTTTTACATTTTTTTTAGCTTTTCTTGCATAACCGTCCCTCTTAAAACATCTCAATCACTAAAACATTTAAAGCTTGTCTATCTCTATAAAAATGGACATTAGATATTCTAACACCACCTTTTTTTGTAAATAAATAACTATAAATTTGTTAATTTAACAATTCAAAATTATGCTACAACACCAGGAAGGAAATTTCCCTCCCCTAATAGAGTTTGTAAATGGCCTTACAATCTTTTACCTCTTCACTATTGTTGTTAAACATTATAAGCATATTCATCTAAAATTTAACAAGGCAAACCATGTAGATTGATTACATGTTATGAAGCAGGCATGAGATTTGAAGGAGATGATCTTTGAAAATATTGATCTATGCTGCTTTTGGGTTGGACAATATTTGCTGCTCTTAGACACCAGGGCTATTGTTTAAATAATTCAAAATGGTAACATCTATATTTCTTATTTCTATGATTTTTGGGCTTCATTGTTATCATGAATGCATTTAAATCTATTGGGAAATATATGTTGTTGTGATATCCATAATAGTACGATGGCTTAAATTTTTACCTCAATTTGTTTCCTTCACTTTTAGCATCTTGGATAATCAACAAAGATTTGTCCTTGGTGGCCTTAGTAAATCTTGGGTCCACCCAAGCACTTCCCTTGCCAACAATAATCTACATGAGACAATCCACTTTACCATTAACCTCCCACAATTTAAATGCTTACTGTCTCTCTTGATTCCTTTAGCTGCTCTAGAGCCCCACTCACCTTGGTATTGTTTCCTTATTTCCATAAAGAAAGAGAAATAAGATACCTTGAGATAAAACCCTTAAACCATTAATTGGCTTGGCAGTGCCTCATTTGTTGCAAGCCTAATATCCATTGGGAAGGTAAGGGAACTCCTCCAAACATCAGAAGAAAGCAAAGTATTAAACCACAACTCCTCCAAATTTCAGAAAGCAAAGCATTAAACCATAGAACTAGAATTAGGAAAAATGTCTCCATTGAAACAAACTCATCATTTGAGAATAACCAACTCTTCAAAACGTATTTGATGATTTAGGGGCATCCTTGACATTCTAAGTCAAAGTACATGAGGAGTAAGTGCGACACAAGAAATCACAACAAAGTCAAGTGTGATAGGGTAGAGGCACGACAAAAGATAAGCGCATCGAATAGAAGCATGAGTGAAGAAGTGCGAGCAAGATTGGATATCAAAGAGCATGGTTTAGGTATAGACGCTGAAGTCACACAACAATTAAGGGAGAGGTGCACAAAGTACGATGATCTTAGCAAGAGTATGCATGGTGAGCTATTGAGCATACATGGTAGTGTGATAGAATAGTGAAGGTAGTTGAATGGTCACAACTAAGGAAGATGAAAGGTCGCAAAAGGTAGAGTAGTACTTTGATTAGACATGGACAAATATGAGGAGTCAGATGGAAGTTGTATTGACAAAGCGGAAGGTGAAGAGTTGTAGAGGAAGTGTGTTAAACTGTAAGCCAATAAAGATTAAAGAGGAAAGAAACCATTAGAGATGGTTAGCTAGTTTAGAAGGATAGCTAGTGAAGTGTGATAGTTTGTGTTATATTAAAGCCTGTTGTAAGTGAGTTAGTTGAAGAGTCAAGTCCAACACCAAGAGTGCAGATTTTTTAACTTTGTATTTGGAGGAATCGGTAATTGGGTCGAGCTCATACTCACGTGACATGAGGTCTATTTCGGTTTGTTTCCACTATAACTGCCAGGTCCATCCACATTGCCCTTACATAGGGGCACATGCTATTTGAGGTTTGAACCCGCGATGTTGCAAGGAGTGCCTTAACAATGCATCCTATCACCAATTGGTCTACACCTCAGGGGCTTAAGAGTGTAGATTGATTGTGATTTGTAATCTATGTACACTATTGAGAATGAGTAGACTAATTATTTTGCAGATAGTATGCAGAAGTCATTTTGTTTGTCAATGTTTTGATATCAAATCATAGTTCATCATCGGGACAAAGAATTGAAACCTTGATAATCAAAAGACTACTACAGATTATCTGAAAAATAATATATTTAACATAATCCATCGCAAAAATCTTAGAACAAAAATGAGTGGATCGTTGCTTTCATCATTGTGAATTTGTTTTTTTATGTTGTTTAATTGTGTGTGATCTTTGAGATTCAAATTACGACCTTTTGTTATATTGATCTTGTAGGTTGCTACATGATGGGAAAGTTGAATTGGGCATACCATTCCCTCGATTGTGCTAGTTGGTATTAGAACAATGTTGGAAGCTTTGGGAGAGGATAATTGAGTAAAGGGAATTGCTCAAATAAGAGAACAATAGGTCATGAGTGAGCAAAAATAGTGAAGAGAGGTAGAAGAACAATAAGGAACAAAGAACAATAAGTGCTAATGAGAAGGATAGAGAATTGGAGCACATAAATCAAATTCAAGACGTCGAATAGAATAAATCAAAACTACAATAAGAAGACAAACAAAGTTGAAGATGAAGATGTTTCAATGCATCTTGCCAGATTTTTGAAGAATAAGTGGCAATAATGAATATTGAACTTTCTTGTTGATCTGTGTGCCCAGGTGCATGACGGGGACAACAGTTCGATTGAATGAATCGAGTATTGTTATGGCAGAAGCATATTAATAATAAGCAAAGCAAGAAATACACTACACACAGAAACATACACACAGACAATATGCAAGAATTCGAACCAATCTCCGTTACTTCATTACTATTGTATTATGCTTATTACTTTGATGTAAATTACAATAATGTGCTTAAATAGAGTGCTGAGAACGCTTGGGTTGTCTGCTCGTTATGTTCAGTTACAAGAGAAGTTGGAATGGTTCAGAAGTTCAATCGTTACAGACGACTGGAAGACAGAGAGGCAATCTGTCGTAGATTGTCAGTCGCCGGTGTCGACGATGCATGTCAAGATGCTGAATCTGGCGGGTCGATATTGAACCTGTTAAGGTGCGGAACTTGTCGAAGTCGAAGCTGAACCTGTTGAGGTGTGGAACTTGTCGAAGTTGATGCTGAACCTGTCGAGGCGCGGAACTTGTCGAAGTTGATGCTGAACTTGTTGAGGGTGCGGAACTTGTCGAAGTCGATGCTGAACCTGTCGAGGTGCGGAACTTGTCGAAGTCGATGCTGAACCTGTCGAGGTGCGAAACTTGTAGAAGTCGATGCTGAACCTGTCGAGGTGCGGAACTTGTCGAAGTCGATGATGAATCTGTTGAGGTCGAAGTTGACAAACAATGCCAACTGCTGGGTGGATCACTTGTTATGATGGAAATCTAAAGGCAAAAGAATTAATAGATTGGTTCAATGAAATGGAAATATATTTCATGTTTGAGAGAATGGAAGACCCTTAGAGGATGAAATTTGCAAGTACTGAGTTGAAGGGACGCCCTACAATATGGTGGGATTTCAAGTAGCATGAGTAAATTTGCAAGGGTAAGGAGAAGATAAGGGGTTGGACAAAGATTGTCTCGAAGTTGCATGACAATTCTTGCTTGTGGGCTACAAACATACATTGATCAAATAGATGGAATAATTGCAACAAAGGAGTGGAGTGTACAAGAGTTTGTAGTAGAGTTTTTACAGGATCTATATTTGAGATGGACATGAGGATGAAGATCAATAAGTGTGTAGGTATGCTGATGGTTTAAAATTTGCAATTTAGGATGAGATTAAATCTAAGCACAAACTGTGTTTAGTAGAAGAAGCTTATCAATTTTTGTGAAAAGGATGAAGAGAGTCACTAGTTGTAGATGAAGCGGTTGCAATTCCACATTGAAGTTGGAAGATGTGTGTAAGAGAATGCTAAGAGGACAAACAAACATAATGCAACAAGTACAGGTAAAGGTCGTAGAAATTTTAGAGGATGAGGGAGAGGAAATGGTTATTATAAATGACAATCATGTTGCTGTACGTGTGGAGCAAAAAGTCAAGTCATTTGAGTGCCTGGATTTGGAGAATCCACACATGAATGAACAAGGACTTATTAGCACAAGAAGGAGAAGCTTCAAAAGGGATAGTCACGACCATAATAGAATAAGGTGAAAAATTGACGAGGCATAGAGAAATGATAGTGCTATTTGTTTGTTTTTTAGCTTTAGCACTATAATTTTAATCTCTTTCAACTTTTAATTCATAACTTATTTTATCCCACAATTATAACATCATTCATTTGCAGTAAAAACAAAATCAAGGATCATTGAAAGATAACCACGCACAAGAGACACAAAGATTTGTCTTGGGAAACCCAAACGAGAGAAAACCCAACAAACTTTTCTGTGAAGAAAATCAATCCAATACAAGAACAATACCAAATCATAAAGATTAAGCCCTAGCACAAGAATGTGCTCTCCTTTTATAAGAAACCCTAATGAGGGTAGCGAGTCTTCAATATAATAAGAGAACCCCAAATATTTTTCCTTTTGATCTTGGACAACCCAACTAGATGATGTGCACTTGTGTGAGAGAGAAGTATGTTGTGTATGATCAAAATGAAGTGTGGAAGTACTTTATTTATATTCATCTTTTCACTAGAAGTTTCCACAATTAGGTCGGCTTGTACTTTTATTTATCTTCCAAGCCGTCTTGTCATTTTGTCTTCTAGGGTCAATTTAACCATTTTATTGGGGTAGTTGTGCTTTTCCTTACTTTCCACTTTCTTTGGGACTTGTTCAATGGATTGTCTCGATTTCTCCTCGTTGATTTCTCATCACATATGGTCATATTCTTACCCAAGAGCTCTAATGTTGATTTGACCATACTTTAAGAAGTCCCAGACACTTTTTAGAGCCAATTGTCAACTTCAACATTAGAGTAGACTTTGTCTAATATACAAGGAGATCTTCAACATTAGAGTAGACTTTGTCTAAATATACAAGGAGATAAGATCTCCTTATCTCCTTGTAACATAGACAAATCATCTCACTCTATAAAGAATCGATCACTCCCGCTATAGAGCACTCCCACACACTGAGTACGCAATGTGACCTCTAGCACTACGCTATGGGAAAGCGCCCTACCCCCCTTTGCTTCACTCCTAAATCGCGATCCCGGAGGAAGTGATCAGGAATCGATCCCGGGATCGCGATTCCTATCGTTTCCTAATGTTGATTTGACCATACTTTAAGAAGTCCCAGACACTTTTTAGAGCCAATTGTCAACTTCAACATTAGAGTAGACTTTGTCTAATATACAAGGAGATCTTCAACATTAGAGTAGACTTTGTCTAAATATACAAGGAGATAAGATCTCCTTGTAACATAGACAAATCATCTCACTCTATAAAGAATCGATCACTCCCGCTATAGAGCACTCCCACACACTGAGTACGCAATGTGACCTCTAGCACTACGCTATGGGAAAGCGCCCTACCCCCCTTTGCTTCACTCCTAAATCGCGATCCCGGAGGAAGTGATCAGGAATCGATCCCGGGATCGCGATTCCTATGCGCTTCCTCTCGGGATCTTTTTTGGAATTTGCACTCCCAAGGCAAAAAATGATCCCTATTTTTTTGGTATCGCTGAGGGAACGATGTTCCCATAGTGATCCTTCATCTCTCCCTCAACTATCCCGAACCAAAAAGAACACTCCCGAAATCGCTTCTTGGGCGCTTTCGCGAGCTAGGCTCACCAGTTTGGAGTTTTCTCAAATTTGCATGCTTCCACTTGTTTTTTAGTGATTGGCTAGGGTTCATTTTGGCAATATAAACACTATTGGACTCTATTTGGACTCATTCTATTCCTCATTTCATTGATTTCACTTCTCTTTGCTAGGGATTTGAGTGGGTTTGCTAGTTGTTTGAGAGAAAATTTGTGGGAGCTTGGAAGGGAGATTGAAGGCTTCTATTTGTGAGAGCTTGGAAGGGAAATTGAAGGCTTCCATAGAGACATTCAACCATCATTGAAGAGCTGAAGAGGCAGGCTCTAAAACCCAATCTTTGTTTGTTTTTGAAAAAATACTTCACTATGTTAAAATTTTAAATCTTGAATGTTTTCTTCTCTTACTCTTTCCCATTTCTTCTTCTCCATCATTCTATTGCAGGCAATAAGTGATTCTCATATTGAGTCAAGAAGCATGATGGGTATGTGTTTTTTTTTGTTCCACTTCTTCTCATGATGATGGTGTTGGGAAATAGATATAGTAGTGTCAATGATGAGGAGGAAGGGGAAGAGGACATGGATGATGATGATGAGATTGAGAGTGATGAGGGGCAAAAACAAAAAGACACAACACCTTTGTGGAAGTATGTGACAAGGCATGGGGGAGGGTGAGGGCGTGGAACCACAAAGTTTATATGCCCCCATTGTACTAAAACTTACATAGGTTCATATACCCGTGTGAGAAAGCATTTGTGTGGGATTATGCCATGTGATCAAGGTAATGCTGTTGGAGTCAAAACCTGTGACAAAGTGTTAGCTAAAGAGAGAAACAAATACAAGATGGAAGTAGAGGCCGATCAAAACAATTCCAAGAGATCAAGGGTTAAATCTGAATCCTCACAAAGAATGTTTGGTAGTGGGTCATCATCGGTTCGATCGAGACCCTCATCCCCACATAGTAGTGGATTCTTGCCTATTCGAAGAACATTATCATATTTCCTTGACCTAGGTTGTAGAGATGATGTGGATTCAAAAGTTAATAGGTTTCTCCATGCATGTGGTGTGCCATTCAGTATTCTTCGCTCACCCTATTGGCATGAAATAGTACAAGCCATCAATGGTGCCCCTAAAGGATATAGGAGCCTTGGGTATGACAAAGCTAAAATCGTGGGACTTGACAGGGAAAGAGCCAAAATCAATAGTGCTCTTGGAAAGTTTACAAATGATTGGTCTAACTATGGGGTATCCATTGTATCTGATGGGTGGACAAATGTTAAAGGAAAGCCATTGATAAATATTCTTGGTGTGTCTGCTAGTGGTGTGGTCTTCCTTTCAGCTTATGACTACTCAGATCGCTAGAAGATTGACATTAATATTGCACAACCTTTACTTGAAACCATTAAAAAGATTGGGCCATACAATGCATTCAAGTCATCGCTGATAATGTTGCTAATTGTAAGGCAATAGGAGCAATCATTGAGGATAAGTATCCCAACATATTATGGTTAGGGTGTTTGGTTCACACATTGAACCTTTTGATGCATGATATTGTTAAGATGAAGGACCCTAATTACCGATGGATTGGTGCCTTGTACAAGAGAGGTAAGAAAATGATAAAATTTATTACCAATCATAGCATGGCCCACCACATTCTTCACAATCACTCTAGGTTGGAGCTATTGAAGATTGTGAAGACTAGATTTGCTAGCTACTACCTCACATTCAGGAGGCTTTTGAAGGTAAGAGAGGCATTGGCTAGCATGGTATCAAGTGATTCATGGCAGGAATTGAAAGATAGAGCTTTAAGCGCATCTGATAGACATAACTTTCAGTAGGTTGAGGACACTGTTTTTGATGGTAAGTTCTGGGCACGGGTTAGGTATGTTCTACAGTTCACCAAGCTTGTTTATAGTATGATTCGTTTAGTTGATACAGATCAATCAGTGATTGGGGAGGTGTATGAGTAGATGGATAGCATGCTTGGTCAAATCAAAGACATTGTTGAGCAAAGAGATGCAATCTTGTATGACCATATTCATAAACATGTGGTCAAAAAGTGGGATAATTTGAATGTTCCACTCCATGCCCTTGCATATGTCCTTACCCCAAAATATTTTTCGTTGTCTTGGTTGGCCCAATCTGTGCCTGGGGGTGGAGTTAGGAAAAAACCACACATAGATCCAAAGGTGCAAAATGGGTATATGCTTGCATTAGACAAGTTGGTCCTTGATGAGGAGTGTGCTCAAGTACATAGTGAATTGAGCTGATACATCAATGAACATGGAGTCTTTGGTACCTTGCATGCAACGAAAGATCGAGAGAGGTTGAGTCCTATCCACTGGTGGAACATGTATGGTTTCGTTGCCACATATTTGCATAAATTGGCAATGAGGGTGCTTTCACAGGTTGTCAATAGTTCTTCTGCAGAGAGGCGTTGGAGCACCTACAACTCCATCCACAACGTCAAGAGAAACAATTTGAATGTAGAACAGGCTGAAAGCTTGGTTTATGTGCACTACAACTTGAGGTTGTTGTCCCATTATTGTGAAGCGACCAAGAATGATAGAACACATTTAACTTGGGACAACAATCCACAAAAGGCTAATGTGGAGGATGGAGCTATAGCATTAGAGCGCTTGGAGGCTGAACTATTGGGTGATCACGATGGTGATCCAATTCATACAACAAAGATGCCACCCCCAACCACCAATTGGTTTCCAGAGGCAAGAATCTTGCCTTTAGCTTCACATCGTCCAACAGTCCGTGGGGCCATTCATCTTCTTCTCATGTTCCATGATCACTTCCAACAACTCCTATTACACCTAGACCACGAGAAAAAAAATTTGAAGTTTTTTGTGGCAAGACAAAAGCTTAGTAGATAGTATCATAGTACTTTGTATTTCATGTTTATTATGGCCTATTTTGTAAACATTATGGCCTACTTAGAACTTTGACCTTTGAATCTTGAACCTACCTTTGAAGTTTAAACTTTAAATTGTTGATTGCATCTTAAAACTCTTTGGTATTGAATATGATATTATAATGTTTTGTTTCATTTCATGGTTGAGATTATATATTAGAGTTTGTTGATGGAAAATAGTATATGTTGAAATTTGAAGGTTGATGTTGTTGATGACTGATCATTTGATGACAATGTTATAAGTTATAGCTCCTAGATGATTGCTGTTATATGTGTACCAAATGGTTATATCTATGTTTTCATGTTTTCTATAGCTAATTTGGCATAATACATGTTTTTTTTTAATATATATGCATCTAAATATATTAAAATATGTATTATATAAAAAACACTCCCAAAACGCTCCAAAAACGAAAGCTTTTGAAAATTTTGCTTTTCGCACCCGCTCCCTGCACACAACATAGCTTGGGAAGCCTAGTAAGTGACCGACAACACCCATAAAGGCTTGGGCATCGAGCAGGAAGATTGGGCAACCCTAGAAAAGCCTCAAGCACACCATAAAAGGTTTGAGAAACGAGTCGTAGATCGGGAAGCGAACAGAATAGTATGGGCAACAATTAGAAAACTTGGGCAGCTAGAGATAGACCTCGGGCACCAACAAAAAGTGCTGCAAAAAGCCTTGGGTAGTTGTAAGCTACAAATCCAAGTAGCAGGCAATAGAGTACAAGTGGTAGAAAATGTGTTGAGTGGCTTGCTGAGCCATGGTAGAAGGTCAGACAACCAGTAAGATGATCTCAGTGTTGATTTTTCTGAGCAGCATCGAGAGCCCTTCTCTTAGGAGAATGGGACCACCTGGTTCGGGACCACGATGGAGACTCAACCCAGTGTTGAGTGACCATTCTGTTGAATGGTAGATATCTGGTCTGAGACCATGATATAGACCCAGCTCTGCCTTGGGTAGACTCAACCTTGTGTTGGGTAGACATCTATTCTGGGACCACGATGTAGACCAGTCTAGGACTGGTAGAATAAACTTAGTTCTGAGTAGCCATTCTCTTGGAGAATGAAGACACTGTAAGCCCTAGACTGGGTCTAGGCATGTGTGGCACTCTGACCCTTGATCTATGGGCTTGGTGTGCTTCTCCAAGGATTAGCTACCCTTGGTCAAGTTACCCTAGTACCAGATCTAGGTGTCACACAGAGTGTGAGATAAAAGCATTAATAACTCTCTTGGTTTATGATGATGTACTTTTGAAATAAAAAAGGACCACAGGGGCACTTGGAAAAAGGCCAAAGTCAAAAGTCAAAATAAATAAAGACTTTTAACCACAAGTGGAAGTAAAAAATAAATAAGGACTTTTGGTAAAAGTCAAAGATAAATAAAAAAACCTTTTGGTAAAATGTGAAAATGAAATTAGGAAAAGATTAAAATATTATTATTTTTATCTTTCCTAATTTTTGGTCCACTTAACAGGTGAATGAAGGCTATAAAAGAAGATCAAGTCTTCTCATTAGCACACACAAGTTTGCTCTGACAGGTGATGCTGCAATTTTATCGAAGTCTCCATTGAAAGTTGTTTTTGCCCCAAGCTAGGGCATCCATCTTTTCTCAAGCTGACCTTTAGCTAGGGTTTCATCACTTGGGCAATTTCTTGGCAGCCTTATTCAGATCCATTCTTCATCTTTCAGATTCGGGCATACTCGTTCAAGATCCGGGCAGCCTCACGTATTTGGGCAGTGCTGGTTTTTGGGCAGCCCTGCTCTCTCTCCTCTCAGGTTGTTTTATTTTTCGGGCAGCCATCTAGGGCTTAACCCCTTTCTTTCTTCAGCCCATGGGCTCACCCCTAGGCACCCTCGGGCAGCCCCTAGCAGGCATACCTGTGAGGGTTTGGCCCACGACCAACCCTCGGGTAGCCTAAGGCAGATCCTAACAGGGCTGCTGTGGCCACGGCCAGCAGCTGGGAGAGGACGGGCAGCAGCCAGGCAGGGAGCAAAAAAAGGACAATCGGGCAGTCAACGAGCAGGCAAAACCGGTCAACGGGCGGCAGAAGGACAGATCCGTACGGCTATACAACTGTACGACATAAGGGTATAGACTATTAGTGACAATCAGATTTGACTTGGGCAACCTCTGTTAGTTTCGAGCAGGAAAGAGAAAATCTCAGTTTTTTTCTGAAAAAGCCCTAAATTGGTAATTTTTGTAATTTCTGAAAATTGTGGGTAAAATTATCAGTCGGATTTTTCCTGATAAATTTTACAATTATTGTGGGTAAAATCCAGATTTGGATTTGAGAAACTTTTTGAAGAATTTTCTGAGTCATCTCATTTACGAGATGAGCTATTAATGCTTTAAGGGGTTTTTGTCCTTTGAAGGTGTTATCCAATGTTCCCCCAAGTTTCCGGGACGCGGGGGCGCGGGAGCGGGGAAACGCACATTAGGGACGTGTGGAGACCACCCCCAAATTTTAGC
>LPNX011168238.1:106848-155701 GCA_001517045.1 Pseudotsuga menziesii
GAGGCATTTTCTCTTGTTGCTAGGTATACTACTATCATAACCATCATTTCACTTGCTGCAGTTTTCAGATGGAAGTTACATCAGATGGATGTAAAGACAACCTTTCTCAATGGTAAGATTGAGGAAGAAGTTTATATTGAACAACCTGAAGGCTTTGTTACTCATGGGAAGAATACCCATGTATGTAAACTGAAGAAAGCCTTATGTGGACTGAAACAGGCTTCGAGAGTCTGGTATGCCAGGATGGATGGATTTCTCCGTAGCTTGGGGTTTTCCAAAAGCACAACTGATTCTAACTAGTACTTTAAAGTTGTTCATAATCATGTCTTGATACTTGTTTTATATGTAGATGACTTGTTTCTTACAGGTGACGAACAATTGATATACTAGTGTAAGAGGGAGCTTACCTTTGAATTCGAGATGAAAGATCTGGGATTGATGCATTACTTCCTTGGCTTAGAAGTCTGGCAAAAGCCGGGTGAGATCTTCCTAACGCAAGGAAAGTATGTAGTAGATATCTTGCAGAGATTTGGGATGCAGTACTGCAAGTCCATGAGCGTACCAGTGACTACCAACTTGACAAAGTTGCGAGATTCAGCCTCTAGTTCACAGAGTGTGGACCCTACTCTATACAGACAGCTCATTGGTTCCCTGATGTATCTCGTGCATACGAGACTCGTCATCTGCTACACAGTGAATGCACTGAGTCAATTTATGTTAGATCCGAAGCACATACACTTGGTAGCTGCCAAACATGTACTTAGATATGTGCGAGGTACTATCACGCATGGGCCTAGGTATACTTCCAGTAGTGGAGTATTGTTATCTGGATATTTAGATTCAGATTGGGCTGGCAGTGCAGTTGACCGGAAAAGTACCTTTGGTTATTGCTTCAGTATGGGATCAGCAATGATCTCTTGATCCAGCAGGAAGCAGGGTTCCATAGCTCAGAGTACAGCTGAGGCAGAATATATTGCTGCAAGTGATGCCTGCAAGGAAGCAGTTTGGCTCAGAAAGTTGTTATCTGATCTGTTCAAGGGAAAGCTTGACTCAACGATCATCCATTGCGATAATCAGAGTTGTATAAAGCTTTCAGAGAATCCAGTGTTTCATGACAGATCGAAACACATTGAGATGAGGTATCATTTCATCAGAGACCTAGTGTAGAGAGGTGCTCTGAAGTTGCAGTACATTCGTACAGATGAACAGATTGCAGATATCTTGACCAAGAAGCATCAAAGTTCGTGTACTTTCGTGACAAGCTTGGTATGGTAGAGAATGCCTCTCTCGCTGAGAGGGAGTGTTGATTTTTTTGAGCAGCATCGAGAGCCCTTCTCTTAGGAGAATGGGACCACAGTGAAGACTCAACCTAGTGTGGAGTGACCATTTTGTTGAATGGTAGATATCTAGTCTGGGACCATGATATAAACCCAGCGCTGCCCTGGTTAGACTCAACCTTGTGTTGGGTAGACATCTGGTCTGGGACCACGATGAAGACTAGTCTAGGACTGGTAGACTCAGCTTAGTTCTGAGTAGCCAGTCTCTTGGAGAATGAAGACACTGTAAGCCCTAGACTGGGTCTAGGCATGTGTGGCACTCTGACCCTTGATTTATGGGCTTGGTGTGCTTCTCCAAGGATTAGCTACCCTTGGTCAAGTTACCCTAGCACCAAATCTAGGTGTCACACAGAGTGTGAGATAAAAGCATTAATAACTCTCTTGGTTTATGATGATGTACTTTTGAAATTAAAAAGGACCATAGGGGCACTTGGAAAAAGGCCAAAGTCAAAAGTCAAAATAAATAAAGACTTTTGTACCACAGGAAAAGGACCACAAGTGGAAGTAAAAAATAAATAAGGACTTTTGGTAAAAGTCAAAGATAAATAAAAAGACCTTTTGGTAAAAGGTGAAAGTGAAATTAGGAAAAGATTAAAATATTATTATTTTTATCTTTCCTAATTTTTGGTCAACTTAACAAGTGAATGAAGGCTATAAAAGAAGATCAAGTCTTCTCATTATCACACACAAGTTTGCTCTGACAGGTGATGCTGCAATTTTACTGAAGTCTGCATTGAAAGGTTTTTTTGCTTAAGCTAGGGAATCCATTTTTTCTCAAGCTAACCCTCAGCTAGGGTTTCATCACTTGGGCAATTTCTTGGCAGCCTTATTCAGATCCATTCTTCATCTTTCAAATCCAGGCAAACTCATTCAAGATCCGGGCAGCCTCACGTATCCGGGCAGTGCTGGTTTTTGGGTAGCCTAGCTTTCTCTCCTCTTGGGTTGTTTTATTTTCCGCGCAGCCATCTAGGGCTTGGCCCCTTTCTTTCTTCAGCCCATGGGCTCACCCTTAGGCACCCTCGCGCAACCCCTAGCAGGCATACCCGTGAGGGTTTGGCCCATGACCAACCCTCGGGTAGCCTAAGGCAGGCCCTAATAGGGCTGCCGTGGCCACGGGCAGAGGAAGGAGACCACGGGCAACAACTGGGAGAGGACGGGCAGGGAGCAGACTACGGGCAGCAGAAAAAGGACAGCCGGGCAGCAGAAAAAGGCCAGCCGGGCAGTCAACGGGCAACAGAAGGACAGATCCGTACGGCCGTTCAACTGTACGACAGAAGGGTACAGACTGTCAGTGACGGTCAGATCTGACTTGGGCAACCTTTGTCAGTTTCAGGCAAGAAAGAGAAAATCTCAGTTTTTCTGAAAAGCCCTAAATTGGTAATTTTTGTAATTTCTGGAAATTGTGGGTAAAATTATCAGTATGATTTTTCCTGATAAACTTTTCAGTTATTGTGGGTAAAATCCAGATCTGGATTTGAGGAACTTTTTGAAGAATTTTCTGAGTCATCTCATTTACGAGATGAGCTATTAATGCTCTTGGGGTTTTGTCCTTTGAAGGTTTCCCCAGCGAAAAATCTTGTGTCCACTGTGCTGATGTGATGAATGTGTTTTTACTGCACTACTGATTTGTTTAAAGTTTATTTGCAAATTTTTTAAGTTATATGCTAATGCTAAAATTTAACACTCGGGCAGGTGGAGAAGGACTTTCACCTAGAGATTCCCAAGAGGCGTAGTTGTTATGAGATGGCATTGATGGATGCTTAGGAGCAGGAACAAGCTCCTAGGAGCACATTGAGGGAGAGTAGGCCTTTGACGAAGTTTTAAAACTTCATGGCAATGATGTGTAGCGTGACCGTGACTTCCAGTGATCAGGGAGCATCTGAACAATAGGGTTGGAGGGAGGTCAGTGTGTAGGATGATGTGTGCGACAGTGTGCCAAGGTTAGAGGGGGAAACGGTTTCAAGTGGCTCTTGGAGAATTACCTTCTTTGCTAAAGAGGGAGTGTTGATTTTTGTAGCATTGGATAGGTACTTCCACGTGGACAATGTCTACATGTGGAAGTCGTCATTGATGATTCTCATACTTTGGAGATTCAATTTAGTAAAGTGAACTATTAAAGTGAAGGTTCTTTTGTAATTACTTTATGTAAGTGGGGCCCATGGTATTTGGTAGCCCATGGTATTGGCCCAAGGTATTTGCATATTGTAATGTTATAAAAGGCAACAATAAAATAATAAAATAATCTTTGATTAGGAGAGGCACCCTTGATAAATGTGTAATGCTAATCACCTTGACCAAGCCATTATTCCCTCCAAGAAGAGTGCGCCCTAGGGATATGTGCCAAGATAGTTACACCTCCAACCATCAAATGATAATAATATATTATCCCATGTGCCTTGGATTCTGTGCCATAGGAGAGGGCTCCATAGGATAGTCATGCTAAGTCTTCAAATAATCTTTCCTACGTGTGAAAAGAGGCCAATGAAGGAGGGTGCTCAAGTATTAGCCTTATAAATGATTAAAATAACCATTAAATGGCTTAGGCAACCTCAAAATATGTGCACTAATGGTAAACTTTTAATCAAGCCATAGTCGAACCTTCAATTTGTCACCATTTAATTAAAACATCATGAACATTTGTGCCATTTAATGGAGGGCGTTCTATCAAGTGTCGGTCTTTTTTTATAAGTTCTCCTCAGTGGAACCCCACATAATGAAAAATTAGAAGCTCCTCCTAGGTTTGAACCTAGGACACTCCACCAAAGGACTAATACATAACTAATATCATATCAAACTTTAGAAAAGGGCTTGACCATCAAATATATGTGTAGTATCCCACTTATCTAACTCAAACTTTGGAAATAGTAAATCACAAGGGTACTAACATCATCGATTACACATTCCACCTAGGTGATGCCTAGCAAATGTCACAATATAAAGTCATATTACCCAGGGAAATCCTACCAAGGTAAAATGCAGCACCATAACATATCCAAACCACTATCCATCCACATCAATCATGTCCTCAACATACTTCCAAATATCAAGAACATCTTCTAGTGACATCAACCACATAACATCACCATGCAAACTATCACTAGGGATCATCCATCTGTCGCAAATGCATGAAGGCAACATCCAGTCCACAAGAAGATCATCCACCATAAAAAAGTGAGTATCTACTATCCACCAAAGGTCTTCATCCAACATCCGTCTTGAAGAAGAGAAGAAACTGCATGAAGTTGTAGATCTCCCAAGTTCATCAAGATGCTTCAAGGTACCAGCTGAAAACTCCAATGTGAAACCTCATACAATATGAGGTGTAATAGGTTCAACACCCCTCCTCCATGATGGTGTGCTCTCCAACACATTGTTAGTCCATCACTCACTCTTCCACAGTGGTTTGCTATCCAAGTGCCCTCATGCAAGACGTTCCTCCTCTAACTGTTTGACACATGTCCTTTTGTGTGCTGAGTGCTACTTTCATGTATGCCAGTGTGGTCACTAAGCGACGGTGCTCATCCTTTTTCGTTCTCTGCTTATTGTGCAGTAATGTAGTCTACTGAACTGCCCTGCTAATCTTTTTCTTAACAATGCTTTTAGTTTTTAGAAGCAGCATACTATTTTCACTCTTTTGTTTAAAGGGAATACTATTTCTACTTTTTACTTACTGATCCTGCATGATCTTTCCCTGCTACTTTTAGCGAATTATATTTAATTTTTTTCCTTAGTATTCTAATAAATTACATACTTTGATTGGTGCTTGCAGTTAGGGATGCTATTATGGAGTTATTTTGCTGTAGTATTGACTGATCCAGGTGGTGTTCCTCCAAACTGGAGGCCCAACACAGATGAAGAGAGAGGAGAAACTCTTCCTTTAACTTCTCCTGAATTTGGTGGGCCTGGGTTGGGCCTGCAGCCACAGATGAGCCTAAAGGATTCCTCATATTCAAGAAATCGATATTGTAGGAAATGCAATCAGTCGAAACCTCCACGCTGCCACCATTGCTCTGTTTGTAAGTCATTTTCCTACAATAAGGGCCACATCCACTTGTTACGAAATTATTGCTGGACATGTTTTAGTATTATTGAGTATCTTTTGTATATGCTGCATTGTGGAATGCACTTTGTTTATATATCTTGGTATTTTACAATTTCTAGCAATCAAATATTGAATAGTTTAAAGTCTGGCAATTTTGTTTCTCCAAACTACTGCTGGTCTTGATTCTCCTGTAGTTCTCTGGAACCATTTTGTTGTTTCCTTGTAATAAATGGTTTACATAATACTTGATAATCTTAGTACATCAGGTCTCATAATGTCTGTAGCATGTTTCTTCTGAGCATCCCTTTGTTTGAATCGCAGGTGGAAGATGCATCTTGAAAATGGATCACCATTGTGTTTGGGTAGTCAATTGTGTCGGGGCTCGGAATTATAAATTTTTTCTTCTTTTCTTGGTAAGTGGATTCAGTAGAGATGAAAAATACTTTTTCTTACATTTCCTAATTTACATTAGTTTTTCTCAAATACCTCCCCTGCAGATGCAACTGCTAATGCATATCGACCTTTACTTTAATCTATCATATTTATTTTAGTTAATCTTATTTTGTAGATTAGAATATAGAGGGACATGGTAATTTTGTGTCTTCTCAACATCAAATATAAATTTACATTGATTAAATACTAACTTTTCCCTCTAGAACCATTCTTGAAGTATCTTCCCTCTCTCAAAATCACAGACAACAAATGAAAAAATACTCAGAATGAGTCCTGAAATTGCACCTTACAAGCACTTCTATTTGTGCTCATGCGATTTTTATGAAAAAATGCATTTTTTAATGATTAAATCATGATTTTTAGGTAGAAAAGTTGCCGTTTTTGAAATAGGAAAAAATTAAAATCATGTATTTTTCATTCTGAATAATTGGGAAGGGTAAAAATTTGGTGATTTTTCTGAATTTTCCAAAATTTTAAATTTTTTTTCTACACCCATATACCGATGAAGGTATTAAAACAAATAGAAGGACAATACTTTGCCCACTATAAGAACTGTGTATGAACACATTTTGACAGTGAAAGGTCATCTATTATTGAATAGCTGGGCTCCAAGGACTATGGATTGGGTTGTAAACTCTGAATGTGCCTTGATTTTCATTTAGAGAGCACCAAATAAAAAATATATTAACAAACTAGATTATTTACAGGGTAAAATTATGCATGCTGACTGATTCTATTTGTAATTTGTTGAAATTTTAGGGTTAGCGGAGTTTTAACACAAATAGTAATCTTAAATGCATGAACATATAAATTCAGATTCAGAATAGAACTGCTTAATAAAATTTAAACTATAATAAAACAAAAAACATAATTTTCATCTCTTTCAACTTAACGCTCCATTAGTCACTGCGTTAACGTTGGTCCTTGAGAATCATCAAATGCCATGTACAGTAACAACATGATAAAATAATTTACAGTAGTCATCAGAAGTAAGGAATCATAACCAGTATTTGAATCAGCCTTATACTCAGATACCTTAGGTTGATCTTGTCACCGAAGGGACAAGTCAACTAGGCAAACAATTTACGCACCTTGAGAGAGAGCCTAAGAGGTGTAAAGCAGAAGCATACTGATCCAGACCTTTTAGTTAACAAGCACAGTCATGCAGACAAAGGACACACAGTTCTTGCTGAGTTAGGATGTAGTCACATAGTGCAGAAACACAGAGTCATATTTTCCATAATCATGTTGTTACAATCATGCTGAAAAACCATAATTCACACCATAGTAGCATAATTCGGCTGTATTGGACTTTCATGTACGGAAATTCGGAGACAGTTCGAAAATCGCCGAATATTCGACATAATACGAATACGGTAAATTTTCCTACATTTTTGGCATATAAGAATTATTTAAATTTTATTGTTTTATTTTTAATTTTGTACCTAATCAGTTCAGAATTAGTTTTAGGTTTTAAAAGTTGAAAGCTTTAAAAGTTATAATACATATTTTGTTTTATACTTTAATTATAAATATCAAATATTAGAGTAGATTTAAATTAGGTTTATTTTGTCATATAAAATTTAGTAGCTAGTTATAATATTAGATTTTAGTTAGGGTAATATTTTTTGGAATATATTATTAGAAATTTGTTTTATAATTTATTTTTGGCATTTTAATTATTTAATATTTTTATAAATAAATTTATACATGCATTTTTAGATAAATTCTCTTCTCTCTGGGAGACTTTATATAGAAGTTTTAATGTTTTCTTAGATTTTTTTGTGACACAAAGTATACAATATAGACTGTATTTGAAGAGAAAAATGGCCCATGACTCGTCTTATGCCAGTCCAATTCCAACAGTGCATGCAAATATTGAATGGTTTATGTATATTTAAGAAAAATAACTTTGAAAAATATATTTTTTTAAATCTATAAGCAACCTACTCCCGTATTTTTTCCGTACTAGATTTTTTCCATATCGAATCGTATTCGAGTCCGTATTCGTACTCGAATTATGCTACTATGATTCACACATAAGGTGAAGCTCATGATCATGCTGGGGAAGGACCCACAGTTCTCCCAAGGAAACAGACTCATGCTCACGGTGGAGGAAAACACCACAATCCACACATCAAAGATGTACCCACAGTCACATTGGTAGAGTTACAGTCAAGACCACATGGAGGAACCCACATGAAAAAGGGCCACGCACAAGTTGGTCAGAGAGGACCCGGTTCAGCAAGAAGCCACAGGAGAAAAGAAGACTATTCATGCCGAAGGTAGACCATGTGAAGGCCCAGCAAAAAAATCAGGCACACGAAGGCAAGGATAGGGCCACCGTGATGCTGTAGTCATGAGAAGGAAAAGCCAAGCAGAACATCCACGTGGATGCTGAGAGGAGCTCATGGGATACAATCACACATGGACGCGAATGCAGCAGCAGTTCACGTTGCAGAGAATAGATCATGCGAATGATAAGATATGAGCTCACGCTGAATGGACAGATCACACAGAGGGCCACGATCAAGCTGGGCACGTGGGTGCTGAGATGGAAGCTCATGCCGAGTGGACAGACCACATGGAGGGCCATGGTCAAGTTGGGTAACACTGTAACCACGCCAGGATAGAGATCGCGGGTAAGGCAAACGTAGAGGGAGGTTGCGTTGAAGAGGGCCATCATGCTGAGCACGTGGAGCAGAGGTGAGCCAGTAGAGAAAACACGCTAGGTAGCCCAACAGAGAATCCATTGGAATTAGATTCCTGTTTTTAAGTTCACATTAAACCTTAATTTATAATCAAAGGTCTCAACAAAAATGGTCCAACGAAATTATAGAGTGAACTATAAAAATAAGAAGGGTGACTTAGGTTAGCATCCAAGGTCAAAAATAAAAAAATAAATAATGGTCATAGGTTTTATTAATAAAACCATAAAGTGTTCTATTTATAAAACAATAAAGTATGACTTAGGATAAAATAAAAAAGGTCCAAAGACCAAAAACAATATAGTGAATAAATTGGTCCAAAGGTTATATAACCATAAAGTAAATGGTGACCATAAAGTTAAATGGTCAAAGGTTTTATAAATAAAACCATAAAGTAAAGTGTACCAAAAATAAAACCCATAAGGCAGGGGTACATACACAATAAGAGTGCTAGGGCCAAGTGGGATAAAGGACCATGAGTCAACAAAGGGGGCCACAATAAGAACAACCCACAAACCCGCAAGATCAAGGTGAACCATATAAGGTGGACAAACTTCTTTAGGACCAACAAGACCAGTAATCGTTTCTCTCTCTCAAGGTACAATGTTGTATATATTTTGTCATCATTGTATAAGAGGAAGATCCAAATGGATGGTACAATCCTTTTGTACTTAATACTGCTCCTAAGGGTTAGGTGCTAGTGACATCATCAAGGGGTGGCCAGTCCCTTGAGAAGCAACCTAGCAGTAACGATTAAGAGAGAGGACATCATCTTCCATTCTTAAAGAATGGCTTTCAGCCCTAGGTTGAGTTTCAGTCTCATACTAAATCATGTTGATCAACCCCTGTACCCTGACTGGGTCCTCCATTCTCTCGGAGAATGGTCCTCAGTACTAAGCTGGGTTTCAGTCTCGCACTGAAAGTTAATCAACTACCTACAGGACTTGGACATCGTGTCCCTGGTCCCAGACTAGGATATGTCTCTGCATCTATCTGCAGGATCTACTTCGACATCGCGTCCTTGGTCCCAGACCAGAATACCCTAGAGGCACATAGGCATCCTAGCCACATGCTAGGGGCTTTTCCATGGCATCAAACTGCTTGGTCCCAGACCGAAAACCCCAGGTGACTATTGGGGGCCCTAGGGTACCTTCTAGGGTCTCACTCTGCCCTAGTTAATTGAATAGGGTACCATCCTCCCTAAGAATGGGTCTCGTAGCTGCATTAACTTTAACATATTTAAGTACCAAGAAATTACAATATCCAAAGTTTAAGAAAGCATAATGGGAAAAGTTCTACTTTAAAGAATATTGAAAAAGCCTACACTGATTGGTTTCACCACTGTAAACAACCAATCCTGTGATTTGTATTTTATTGTAGTTCTTAAATCTCTATTGAGTCCTTGACCCACATTCTTAGGTGTTATCACTCGAAATTATTCTTTAAGAAAAAAGGCTCAAAAGGGTCCCGAGTGAATAGATCAGGGACAGTGTCTCTGTCATCAACACAGTCCCTCTCTTTCACTTCAGAGCTGGTGTTTGCTAGCTCTAGGGGGCATCCTTAAGAAATTTGCAACTATAACCTTGGATTTTTAGAGTGAGCATTTTAGTCAACTTGGTTGATTGAGATAAGATAAGATAAGATAATTTTATTAATGTCCACTAATGACCACAAAGTAGGTCAATGAGACTGTCGGTTACAATGATAGTTTATGCATGTGGGAGGATCAAACAATCTCCCTTAAAGAAAAAGGAAATACAATATAAGCAATGAAGTAGAAATAAGTAAGATATACAAGTCGAGCTAGGTTGAAGCATGAAAGAGTTCTTGCTCCAGTTCCAATCATGTAACCCTGCACAAGGGCAAAGGAGCTCAGGTGGACAAGATCCAGGAGCCAAAAAGATCGAGGAGGGTCTGGTACTCCTAACATTCGAGGCTGAACGAGGAAAACTGAGAGAACTGTAAAAGTGTCTGCTGTCCCGAGTCGGGGCCGGTAGGCGCGGGTCGCCCTCTAGAATGGTGTCTGTGGGGTTTGGAGGGACCTAAACGCCTCTTGGAGGGAGGTCTGGTACGGAGCTGCCGCTGAGATCTCGTGGGTCGAGAACCCCCAGCCTTTACTGATCTAGGAGTTGGGTCGATATCAAGATCAGTAGATCTCTTGGTGCCCTTGGATGATGGTAGCATGTCGAAGAACGTGGTGATCCGTTGTGTGGTGTTTGGTCTAGTGGGAGGCTGGAGGATATGGGCTCGAAACCTGAGAGCCTCCTGAATATAAAGCGCTAGACATCTCTAATCGGTGTATCTGAAGAAAGTGGCCAGAATTTGGGGCCCCCTGAACAAGCAATAGAAGCGTCCTCTGATCTCATAGTAGACAGGACATCTGAAGATAAAATGTGACTCCTGTAGGTGACACAGTTGGCAGATCCTATCTGTAGGGAAATAAATAAAGAGAAATAAGAAGAATCTGTAGGGAAATTACAAGATTGAATCGTACAGCTGCAAGAATTTTAAAATTTGAAGCTAAACACAACAGAGATAGGAGAATATAAAATAATTCTCATTCATCAGGCATTCACCATTTCCAAAGATATAGGAGAGTTTTGTCTTTGTTAAATAACAGCTGTGTAGCCAAGTACAATGTCTGATAAAATTCGGATCATTATCATTCTTTACTGAAGGACTTGGGGGAGGCAATCATGAGTCATGACTCCTTATTCTGCACAACTCCTGGATATAAGAGGAACTCTGCAGTTGATAAGATAAGATAACTTTTGTCCAACATGTGATGACAAATAGGTCAATGGGATTGCTAAGTACATCAGTGAGACTATAAAGTGGGAGTGCTAACACTGCTTCTTGAAAATCAAGATATAATCAAATCTATCCTATATAAAGAAGAATCCAAAGCCTAAGTCATGACAGCATGGAGAAGTGAAACAAAGCCATGGCGCAGATACATGCAAGTGTGGTGGAGAACCAAAGGTCAAGAGCCATCGGCCCTTCTGGGGATGTTTTGCCTGGGGGGTGATCAACATGACCTGAAGCGCTCTTTCCTAACATCCGAGGCCAAAGGGAAGAAACGCCTGATAGTTGACTGCTAAAGATTTTTTGAACTACGAGAAGAATCTGAAGTTTGAACACTGCTTGAAGATCCAAACATGTAAGGAAGGGGAATATAGAAGATGAAGAGAAGAAGATCGTTGCTGCACTGATGCCGTTCTGCTTTGCTGAACATGTATTTATGTTCGTGCTTCAGTTCCATCTCTCTAAAATAGCAACACTTAGCTTTTCTGAAAATATCCACAATGCTTTTGTAAAAGCAGGAGAGGTGTGTTTGTAAAAATATAAGTGACTTCCCCTCCACTACTTAGTTTATTTCTTTTGTTGAGTTAGTTAGCTCTTTTTTCTGCTTAGAGTGGTGATAGGAGTTGCTTTTGCACTCTCATTGTGAATTTATGCTGGCTGTACTTTTGAGTTCTATTGACCGATTTTGTGGTCATTCCTTGGACATTGATAAAATTACGTTATCTTATCATGTGGAGCACTGTCCTCCTCTGATATGCCTGCTAAAGAACCAAACCGGGTACATAAACATTACCCTCTCTCAACTGATCTGTATGCTGAAAATAGCACAAAATCAAATGCTATTCTGGGTAGAAAAGGTAGTGCCCATCATTTTGCAGAAAAAGAAATAGATCCTCCTCAAAGGGAAGCACCCTCTTTATCTAAAATTAGCACTCTTTTCTCCACAGATCAAGGGCAGACTGGCCTAAAAATCAACACTCTTTCTCCACAGATCACGGCAGATAGGTCTAAATAGTAAAAATTAGCACTCTTTTCCCCACTGATGAAGGGCAGATAGTGTAGAAATTTCTTAACTTGAACAATTCAGAAAATTCTCCTAATTAACTGGAAGTTTTCTGGATCTTAACCCTATGAATCTTCAGCATTATGGCTGTGATGAAATATAAATATAACAAAAGCAACAGTGGACATTGTTTCAACTCTTAACGCCAATCAACTAGGCAATCCAAGAGAAAAATACCAAAGTGTGCCAATAAGTTTCAGCTCTCCAGGGCAATCTTATCATGCATAAATGATAAAACATATCTGACAACCACTTATGATAGCTGTAAATACAACAGCGAATTTGCTCTACTTCAATATAAATGTTAAATCACTTAGCAATCACAACCTTAACTTATGTCAAATGAGTAAGACATAAGTGTTGGAAATAACAAAACCATGAAGAAATAGATGGCTGAAAATCAATTCTGCAATTATACAAGTATTGGACAGCTGGAAACTTCATTAATATGCCTAAAGATGAAGTTCATGTACATATCATAGCCTTATCCCAAGGCTAGTACAATCCTCTAGCTCTTCAATAGGGAAAACAATGCAAATCCTAGCTCACTCCAAGGAGCTACAACAAGCTAGCATCACACAAACATAACTTCCAAGACAAGACGTCTGCTCTTCTTCTTCACTTCAACAAGTACAATCTAGGGTTTCATCTCAAAACTCTAATCTCCAAGTCTCCAAGGGATGAAACCCTAACCCTAGTATTCAAGATGCCCCAAGAAACTCCAAGATACCTAGTGACCCCAAGACAAGAGATAAAGTACAAAAGAAGATCCAAAATAGAGAGAAAGACAAGTTTCCTCCTCCTAGTCACATCTGTAACAATGAACAAGAATGAATGAATGTGAAAGGATTCTCTCTCACTCTTGTCTCCAATGATCAATAACACTTCCTTTCACATTCCTTCATTCATATATATGAGAGGTAAGGGAGGTCAACAATACATATGTGGGCCTATGCCCTTACAAGCAACCTACAAAAACACATGTAGGATCACCCATGTGGAGTAGTACACTCCAAGGGTATGCATGTCAAGCTCCATGGTGATGTCGTCCACAAGCAAGGCTCCAAATGCAAGGGTGCTCCACAAGATGTGTCCAATGCTTCTCCTATAAGCCTCCAATAACTCCAGCGAACCTCCTAAGCCATGTATACCACTGGGTCCACTCCCCCTAGACGAACACTATCGCAACCCAACCATCCCAAAGTCAACTCCAAGCCTCCATGCAAGCATAAGCTACCCCATGCTTTCCAAGGCTGAATGTCGTCCTCCTAAGTGTCTAACACTCCTAAGCAGGGTGTTCTCCAAGAAAGCAACTTCCTCCATGTTTCCAACATGTAGAAAGTCACCAAGTTGTCAATAGATTGCCAATGCACTAAGGAAGAATGTCATGAAAGCACCCAACTAACGTCAAGCATCCAATGAGTAAGCCATTTCAATTGTGCAAATTCATCACCGACATCCAGGGTTGATCATACACCATATACCCCAATGTTAAAGTTTGTGCAGCTGCGAGACCCATTCTCATAGAGGATGGTACCCTAGTCAGTTGACTATGATAGAGTAAGACCCTAGAAGGTACCCTAGGGACCCCAGTAGTCTCCTGGGGTTCTTGGTCTAGGACCAAGCAGGTTGATGCCATGGCAAAGCCCCTAGCATGTGGCTAGGGCCCCTATATGCCTCTAGGGTATTCTGGTTTGGAACCAGGGACACGATGTCCAAGTAGAGCCTGCAGGTAGAGGCAGAGATATATTCTGGTCTTGAACCAGGGACACGATGTCCAAGTAGGTCCTGCAGGTAGTTGATCAATTTTCAGTGTGAGACTGAAACTCAGCTTAGTACTGGGAACCATTCTGCAAGAGAATGGAGGACCCAGTCAGGGTCCAGGGATTGATCAACCTGATTCAGTGTGACACTGAAACTCAGCGTAAGGCTGAAAGCCATTCATTAAGAATGGAAGATAATGATGTCCCCTCTTCTAATCAGTTATTGCTAGGTTGCTTCTCAAGGGACTGGCCACCCCTTGACGATGTCCCTAGTACCTAACCCTTAGGAGCAGTGTTAAGGACAAAAGGATTGTACCATCCGGTTGGATCTTTGATTTTTATTATTTGTGGACCACTTTATTTTTATCCTAAGTTAATCTAAGTATTATATTTACTTTATGGTCTTATTAATAAAACCTTTATGGTTTTATTAATAAAGACCCTTGGTCCATGTAATTTATCTTATCACCCTTGACCTTTGATTTTATCCTAAGTGTTTTTTTATTAAAAATCTTTGGACCATTTTTTAACCTTGTCTAAACCTTATAAATTAAAGTTTTGAGGAAGCATGAGGGTATCTAATCTTTTCTTGGTCTGCACCTGTCATACCTCAGCGACCTGGATGCTTCTCTGAGTTTGATTGTTGGCCTGACACCTTCACGCATCGGGCTCTCTCTGTCTGCTGGCCTCCGTGACGTATTTCCACTGCTTACCCAATCCGTGGATCGTCTTTGAGTCCGCCGTCTTTTCACTGCGTGAACTCTGCTCCGCGGCTCTTCCTCTAGTTCACATCTCCTCACCACCGTGATCTCTGCTTGGGTTTTACCTCTCCCATACGGGCTTCACCACTGTGCTCTCTGCTTGGTATCTTTGTTGATTTTATCCTCAGCCGATTTCGTGATTAATCCTATGCTCGAATTGGATGTGCGATCTATCTCTACAATATTTGGTTCACGGCTATCTCTGTGTTTTTTGTTTGGGTGATCTCTGCGATTTGGTTATTCTGGTGGCCATCATGACTCGTCACCGTGATTCCTCATGGACTCTGCTTGATCTCTGCGATTTGGTTATTCTGGTGGCCATCATGACTCCTCACTGTGATTCCTCACGGACTCTGCTTGATCTCTGCGATTTGGTTATTCTGGTGGCCATCATGACTCCTCACCGTGATTCCTCACGGACTCTGCTTGATCTTTGCGATTTTTTTTTTTTTATGGCTTTTGCTCTCGACCTGTCTCTGCAATTAATCTCTGTGTGAGAGTGCTTACGACCTGTCACTGCAATTTTACCTCTGTGTGATTTATTACGGACTTACCTCACTATCTGTCCCTGCGGTTTATCTCAGTGTGAGTCCTTTTGGGTTTTATCTTTGCGTGCTGGGTTCCTTTCCCTGAGTGTGGATTGTGTATTTATAATCATGACTGTCAGAGAGTTTTGACTGTGCTAAGTGACTGTGTGTCCTTAGCATGAATGTTTTGGTCATGATTGAATTACTCTAGCATGTACTTTTGATTGACATCTCTCTCTGTTGACTAAGAGTCTGAGGTCTGTTTATGTTTGCTTTAACCCTCTCTCTCTCAAGGTACGTATATGATTTACCCAGTTTGACTTGTCCCTTCGGTGACAAGATCAAACTCAGAAATATCTGAGTATAAAGTGGATCCAACAATGGTATGATTTGCGAATACTGTATATATTTTATGTACATGAAATTCGAAGTGAAACATCTTAACTTCACCGCAGTGACCAGCAGAGCGTTAAAATTAACGCAATGACCAGCGGAGCGTTGAGTTGAGAGAGATGAAAATTATTTTCTTGCTTCATTATAGTTTAAATTTTATTAGCAGCACTATTCTGAATCTGAATGTACATGTTCATGCACTTATGTTTATTACGTGTATTAAAACATCACTGCCTCTTAAAATTCAACACCCAAATCTCTTGAAGCACCCTCTAACATGGTATAAACACTTTCAAAGTAACCACAAAACCTCTCAGATAGGCCTGAAAATCAATACTCTCACCATGCTAAGAAAATAATATCAAATCACATGCAAACTTATCCCCTTAAAAGCGTGCACCCTTCTATAGAGTGTGAAATTAAATCATTCATCCATCAAAAATAGATTTCATGACCATGATGTGGTGATCTTGTAGTCGTTCCTTCATGCTAATATGCTAAACAACAAAGCAACACTCTTTTTTGCTTCTTTTCATGTTGAGCTTGGCACATAAGCACAACAATTTCTTCATGCAAGAACATGAATATTTTTGTCAATATATCAGGTTTAAATCAGGCACAAGACAACACCTTCTTCACATGCAAGTCAACAACTTAGAAGCAACACTTGTCCACATGCAAGTCACCACAAAAGGAGTAAGTTAGTGACTACTAATAGCTTCTTGAAATAAATTCCCATATTACATGTAAAGGTGTCATATTAATATTACTCTCCATCTTAGTTACTTGACTCAAGTTTGATGACATTCAAATTTGACAAAACTTCGGTAGTAAAAAATCAGGTTTTAAAATTCAAGATGAAGTTCAAGAGCCTATAAAATTTCAAAATATATATAATAAAATTCAATACCCTCGTGATAAAATAAAATTGCATGCTTAACTCCAATGCCCAAAATTGGGCTATGAAAACTGAGATAGCACTATGGTTGACAGCTAAACCTTAGGCGAAATGAAGCTAAGTTGCATGAAACTGTGGTAAAAAAGATGGAACTATGGATGCAAAATGGAGGAGAAACGGTGAACTGTGGTTTGTCTAAGTCTTCAACCTTGAAACCCTGTAATCTCTGCCTTCAAACCATGGTCTGGTTTGTATCCTTAGCCTTTGAACCTTCATCTGTAGCTTCAACCCTCATCCTTTGAAGTTTGAACCCTGGTCTAGTTTGGTCTATAGACTTTGTCATTGAAGACTCGAAGATTGTAGTCATCGTTGAAGACTCGAAGATTGTAGTCATCGTTGAAGACTTGAAGCTTGTAGACTATAATTACTAGGCTGTGACTTCGTAGGTTTGGAAGAGTGGGAGGTGTCATCAGGAGAGCTTGGAGCAATGAACGAGTGAGATGAATGTAAGATAGTGGGACTCATGAGGAAAAATTGAAGTGGAGGGAAGAGGTAGAGGTTTAGACTAAGTTTTTAAAATTTTCTTATACCCAAGTGAACATCAACGAACTTCAACATAGCAAAATGAATTTTGGCCGAATTTATTTGTGGTTTCGTTTGAATTCGATTTCATTTTTACTTGCACCTTAAAGTTCGGCGAATTTATTTGGGAATGCTTAAACTTTGGTGAATTTCAACTTAAACTTTGAAATTCGTCGAACTAGGTGACTTATCCCTCTGTAGGTTGCGTGCCATCATGATAAAAATAACAAAAACAAGAGTGCCTCCATCTAGGGATGACTTATTCTTTATCAAATCTTGAATAGGTGCTAAGAATTATTAGTCACATACACACTTGCTTGTCCTTCAAGCAAATCCAAGAATGGTCTCCATGTAAGTGTTTGTCTTAACTTGGCCACACAACCTCTACATGTGACAACTCCACCATATATGTCTTTAGCACTTAGCTTAGGGAGTATGCGACCTTTTGACAATTGAATAACAATGTTGGTAAACTTTGAAATAAGTTTGATACCTTGATAAAAATAACAAAAACAAGAGTGCCTCCATCTAGGGATGACTTATTCTTTATCAAATCTTGAATAGGTGCTAAGAATTAGTCATGTACACACTTGCTTGTCCTTCAAGCAAATCCAAAAATGGTCTCCATGTAAGTGTTTGTCTTAACTTGGACACACAACCTCTACATGTGACAACTCCACCATATATGTCTTTGGCACTTAGCTTAGGGAGTATGCTACCTTATGACAATTGAATAACTATGCTGGTAAACTTTGAAATAAGTTTGATACCTCATGTGCTGGAAAGCAATCTGATTTGTCTCTCAATAGTAGAAAACAATATGCATTATTTTCCTTGGGAGATGTTGCCAAGATGTCCTCATGAAAGTGCTGCTCTCTTAAACAATTATAATCTCTTGGAAGGTTGGAAGATTTGTGAAGAAGGATGATTAAATCTATCTATTTTAGTATAGGTACGAGAGTTAACATAGGTATGCTTTAGAAGTGACCAATCCATAAATTTTAATGCAAGTGATATTCATTGATGAACTTCGAGTCAATTAATTAAATACATCAACATGGATATAGAGGTTTTATGCTCTTGAATGAATCTATGTGGATATGCCACTAGTTATTTGTCTAGACGATATGTTATAGCTGTGTTACATTGCGATTTTTAGGGTGGCGGAACGATGATAGGGGGATGATCTAGGTGGTTGCTTAAGAGATGGTGCAATAGTTGTCCAGAATCTGCCACTATCTAAAAACAATTTTGAATCTTGCTAGTTTGTAGATCTTGAATTTGATACAGTTTTTTAGCCCTTCCTATGGATGTTTTCGACAGTTGGACCCCTTTTGGGGGCTTGACTTGCCAAACATGTATAGCTTGGGAAAAGCTTTCTAATTGTCCAAAAAGCTCTCAAAACAAAGTTTGTATTAAAAAATATTGGCTTTGGGAAGTTGGCGTTCCAACTAGGTTCCTTGGGGCTTGCCTTTCTTTTGCCACCTTAGTTCCTAGGATTAGAGTTTTTAGATCTCAATGTTTTTACTTCATAATATTTTTGACAACATGATAAAAATGTAGTTTGAACCTCTTATTATGGGCTTTTCGCAAATGAATGTAACAAACACATCTCTTCTCTGGAATAACTACCACCCTTCTAGCCATTGTATATGTACAGTGCTTTTCACTGTTCTTTGAGTAAGAGAATTTTGTTTTTACTGGATCTCTTTTTGATTTTCTTCTGTATTATTGTTGTCTTTAATTTCAATCTCAATGTAATCTTTGTCAACTTTGTTGTTTTTCCATGCATGTACTCCATAGGTTTAGGTTGCATGAAGTTGGGCCTTGAGTTAACTATGTCTTTGTTGTTGTAAATGTAACTTCGGAAGATATTATTATTATTATGTACTTTTGTTATTCCTCCTTTCAGGGATGTTTTCCCTCAAGTAAGAGTCGAGGTAAAACCTCCGTTGTAAGTTGGGGCAATAGTCCCCAAAAGAACAAGTGTAAAATGTATTTTTTGAGTTTCCCTAGGAGAAGTTGACCCAATTAGGTTTTTAGGTTACCCATATGAAGAGTATAAATAGGGAGGAACTCTCCCTCATTTGGACCCAACAATCACAAGCAAGTTCGTTCCAAGAGAGAGAAAGACAAGTTCGCTGGGGAAGAAGAAGAAGAAGCTGTAGAAGTCATCTTATCTTTGGGTTTTCTATCTTTGTTTGACATTGTACTAAGCAGTGTTGCAAACATCGGCCGAGAAATCGCGATGTTCCAAGAAATTGCGAGTTTTTTCTCAAAAAATCATCGAAAAAATCAGGCCGATTTTTTCTCGAGATATCGTCGATTTTTTCCCGATTTATCCCAAGATATTGCCGATATTTTCTAAGCCAAATTTTCCCTGAGATATTGCCAATTTTTTCCCGATTTCTCCCGAGATTTAAAAAAATGAAAAAAATAAAAAAAATAAATATTTATTTTTAATTTTGTAAATTTGCCGATTTATTGCCGATGTTTGTCGATGTGTTGCCGAGATATTCTAAAACGATCTTTCCTGGACCTTGCCGATTTTTTCGCCGCGTCGATGTTTGCAACACTGGTACTAAGTGACGAATCTATACAAAAGGAGTTGTTGGGTTTTCTCCCTTGTGGTTTCCCAGGATAAACTTCTTTGTCTCTCTTTTGTGCTGTGCTTGTCTATTTTTCAGTGATCCTAGTGTTGATTTTGTACCTAGGAAAGTGTTCCCCTAGGTGACTTTAGCCTTACTCACTTAAAAGGGGGGAATAAAGTGGCCCTTGCATTAAATGACTTGAGATGAGCATTTAATATGACTTAAAAGAATAAAGTCACGTTTTGATAAATTTAAGTGGGTGAGTGAAATTTATATTTATAAGATTTAAATATGAGCATTTAATCTCATCCACTGATCTAATTTAATCTCCACCGTTGGATTAGATGAACCCTAGGGTTCTCACCAAAAAGGCAAGGGAAAGCCATCTCACTCACTTTTGCAGATTGAAGTGAAGGAGAGAGCTGAGAGAGAAAGTTTCCATTTTTTTTGAGAAAGATTTTATTTTTGCAGCACGCAAATTGAGGGAAAAGGCAGCAGCAGAGAGGACATGAAAATTGAGGAGAGGACAACAACATTTATTGCTGGTTCGTACAGTCCGTATAGTTTGGTTTTCAGTACAACAGGCACGATTTTCGAGGCAGATTTTTGGGCACGATTTTCAAGATTTTGTTTTTGTTTTTGTTTTGTTTTTTGGGCACGGATTTAGAGGTCCGTACAGTCAGTTCGTACGGTACAGTTCGTACAACGGCATGGAAATCGAGGCAAAAATAGGAAAAAAATCTGAGTTTGATTTTTCTTGTTCGACACGGAAAACGAGGCAGGAATTTTCTCTTCCGGGTTGAGATAAGTTGGTCTGAAAATTTCTGAGTTTTGCTGTAAATTTCTTGATAATAAAAATACTCTCCCCTAACAGGTTTTCCCCTTGTGGGTTTTTCCTAAGCATGTTACCAAAAATTTACTGTGTTTGAAAATTTCATGGTGTGCATTTATTGTTATTTTCTGTCATAAAAGTTGAGTTACAACAGTGTTTATTTCAGTCTGTAATTTTATGTTATTTCCAGTCTTATGCATTTCTAGGTTGGGCATTAAACTGAGATAATTTTTGACATTTAAACCGGTGGTTGAAACCGAGAAAAACTTACATGGTATTAGAGCCGAGTGGGGCAGAAAATTAATTTTTCCAGACAGAAAAGTAATTTCCAGATTTCAGAGATTTTCTTTTGACAATAACAACATTTTGTTGAAACTTGTTCTTTGAGAAATATGTCTTCTACCAGACTGAGAATGGAGGATAGGCTTGATGGGGTTGGGAATTTTGTCCCATGGAAAGCTAGGATTTTGCTTGTGTTGGAGGAAAATGAGTTGTGGGAGGAGGTAGTCAGAAATACTACAGCTAATCCCATTGCTTTTCCTGCTTCCACCGATGCGGTAGCATTGGCTGCCTTCAACAAGAAAGATATTAAGGCTAGGAGGATTATCCTAGATGTTGTTTAAGACCATATGATTCCACACATTTCAGGGAAAGTTTGTGCACATGAAATGTGGAGGGCTTTGACCGGCTTGTTTTAGAGCTCAAACGAGAATAGGAAGATGGTTTTGAGGGAGAAGCTGAAAAGTGTCAAGATGGTCAAAGGAGAGGTTGTTATGACTTATCTTACTAGGATCTCTAAGGTTAGAGATGAGCTTGCAGTAGTTGGGGTGGTTGTTCCTAGTGCTGAGCTAGTGCAAATAGCCTTGAATGGGGTGTCACAACCTTGGGTTGTGTTTGTACAGGGCTTGGTGGCAAGGGAGAACTTACCTTCATGGGACAGGATTTGTGATGATTTTGTTCAGGAGGAGACTCGAAGGGGTCTTTTGCAGTGTAGTGCTTCTACGAGTAGGGAGGATGAGGAGGATGTGGCCTTGACAGCAAAAGGGAAGAAGAAGAACAAGAAGGGTCCCAAGAAGGGTGGGGCCAAGCAGCAGGATGGGAAGAAGAAGGATCTGAGCAGTGTAAAGTGCTTTGCATGTCAGAAGATGGGACACTATGCTGGGCAGTGTTCGAACAAGAAGAAGAAGAAGAAGAAGCACCAGCAGACAACAACTTAAGCGAAGGTTGATGACTTTGCAACTAGATTTCAGAGAGAGTTTTCTCTTTGCACTAGGCATATTGATAGAGAGAGAGCATCTATTATCACCAGTGTTGATGTTGATAGAGAGAGGGAGTTTTCCCTTGTGACAAACCATTTCTACAGTGCATCTACTTCCAACACTTTGGTATATTGATAGTGGAGCTTCGAGCCACATGACAGGTGCTCGTGAGATGTTCTCCGAGCTTTCACAAACAAAGACTGATGTGGAGGTGGTGGTGGGAGATGACTCAGCAGTTAGAGCAGTTGGGCGTGGGACCATTACCTTTCAGAAAGAGTCCATGAGTCCCATGGTGTTGAGAGATGTATTGTATGTACCTGGGTTGGAGAAGAACCTGTTTTCAGTTTCCATGATTGAGGATTAGGGTCTTGGGGTGTCCTTCCTAGATGGACATGTGCGTGTGTTTTCCAAGACTGTTGGACCATCTGCTTCAGTTGCCATTGGAGTTAGATGTGGGAAACTGTACAGGATCTTATTTCAGCCTCGGCATGCCTTGGCACATAACAACGGCAGTGAGCTTTGTGAGCTTTGGCATAGGAGGATGGCTCACTTGCATCATCCAACTTTGGGGTTGTTGAGACATATGGCTATAGGTTTACTAGAGTTCAGCTTAGAGCATAGTGATTTTTGCAGGGGGTGTGCTTTGGGAAAGTACACCAAGACTGCTTTTCCTAGCAATGATAGTAGGTCAGCAGGGATTCTTGACTTGATACATTCAGATTTGTGTGGACCGATGTCGTCTGTTTCCTTGAGCGGATATGAGTACTATGTGACATTCATTGATGATCATTCTTGGAAGACTTGGATCTACTTCCTGAAGAGCAAGAAATCTGAGGAGGTCTTGCAGAGGTTCCAAGAGTTCAAAGCTCTTGTGGAGAACCAGACAAGGAGGAAGATCTGAGTTCTCAGATCGGATAACGGAGGTGAGTATACCTCCAAGGAGTTTGATGGATATTGCAGACAGGAGGGTATCAAGAGGCAGTTGATGGTTCCATACACTCCAGAGCAGAATGGAGTGGCAGAGAAGAAGAAAAGGTCTATTGTTGGAGCAGCCAGAGCGATGTTACATGACCAGTCACTTCCTTTCTTTCTTTGGGCTGAGGCATGCAGCACATCTGTATATCTTCAGAACAGGAGTCCCCATCGTGTCGTGGGGAACATGACACCTGAGGAGTGTTTCACAGGCAAAAAGCCTGAGGTCAGCCATTTTCGCATATTTGGTAGTTTGACTTACTCTCATGTCCCTTCTGAGAAGAGGACAAAGTTGGAGCCCACTACAAAGAAGGGCATCTTTGTGTGCTATGATGAGACTTCGAAGGCCTTCCGTATTTACCTTCCTTCTTAGAAGAAAGTTGTTGTGAGGAATGTTTGCCGGGACTATATGTTTCTACCCACAGCATGTAAATTATTTACTTGGTAACGTGGCATCATCGTATCCATGTATTTCATAGTTAAATGAATGCAAGGATAAGCTTGAGGATTTCTTTGTACACATGAATAACCAATTTGAACATATTAATTCACAATGGAAATTGAAGAAAATAGGAGACTCCCATTTCTAGATGTTCTTATTACCAGAAAGGAGGATGGATCACTAGCACATCAAGTGTATTGCAAGAAAACACACACGGACAAATATATCCATGTGGATTCTCATCATCACCTCACTCAGAAGATTGGTGTTCTTAATACCCTAGCTACCAGGGCCAAACGGATTTCTAATCCTGCTCACCTAGACCAAGAGCTAGAACATTTGACAAATGTTTTCATTAATAACGGTTATAATATTAAATAAATTAAAGAAACTATAGGAGAATCACAACTAGGAAAACAAAAAGCTAAGAAAGATGAAGGAGCCATCACTAAAACTATTAAACTCCCTTACATACAAGGGACTACTGATAAAATTGCTAATATCTTGCGAAAGAAGCAGATTAGGGTCGCTTCCTCCCCTCTTAACACTTTACGAAGCTTTCTTGACCACATAAAAGATCAAGCCAACCCCAAGAGAAACAAAGGAATTTACTCTATCCCTTCCACTTGTGGTAAGGTTTACATTGGCGAGCCGCAAAACAGGTTGCTTAATCCAAGTAAGATTAAAAGAGCACAGTGCTGACATTATCGAACAAAGAAATCTGCACTAGTTGAGCACTCTGTAACTTCCAAACACCATATCTGTATAGAGGATGGAAAAGTTATTGTCGGCATTGATCACTGCACAAAAAGATGCGTTAGAGAAGCCATCGAAATCGAGAAGCACCCGCATAACATTAATAGGGATGATGGGTGGAAATTAAATAAATCATGGACACCAATCATCACTTTAATAAAAAATCCTAACTAAAATTCCTTAAGAACTCAATAAAATCTATGCTAATTTTTAAAAATTATTAAATTCTAAAATTTAAATTATTATAATAAACAACTTTCAATTAATAAAAAACCTTAAAATTGTATAAATGAAAAAAAATCAAAATTAAAAAAAATTTCTTAGGTTAAATTAATGCTAAAACTAAAATATTTAAAAAAATCTCGGCAATGTAAATTTTTTATTCATTGTCACCTGTGAGTTAGACCAGGTCAATAAATCTTGTCATCCAAATCATTGGTTCAGTGACATTGTTGATATCCTTGTCACCTCTCTTATGGTTTCAAAATCCTGGCAACAATATTTTTCTATTCAGGTTCGTGATTCCTGTGATTTAGTTCAAGCTTCACTTGTATTTTGCATTTGGGTACCAACCTTTTTGCTGCAATTTACCCTTGTAGGATTTGGTCATAGGATGTGATCCTTGAATGGAACCGATTTTGAAAAGAGTCAAATGACCACATTGCACAAGTATAAAGAATAACTTTACAATTTGGACTGGGCTTTGTCTAAAGATATGAAGATGTGCTGTCTTCTTGACTTTGTTCCTGTTATTCTCAAGGCTAGGACCTTTGGCAAATATAGAGAATTCAGCAGCTATGTTAGATATTTAGTGTTTGCTTTTGCATATGATTTTCTTTGGATTGTAAACATATCCATCATTTTCATATTTTCCAGTCTTTTGTTGTTATTGCAGTTCTACACATTTTTTGAGACAACCCTTGTTACACTAGCATTGCTGCCACATTTTATAGCCTTCTTTAGTGAGGATGAAATTTCTGGCACACCTGGATCACTTGCCACTACCTTCCTTGGATTTGGTAAGCAGATTTATTGATAGGCGATTTGAATCTTTTGTGTTTAATTTGTATCTTTTATGTGTATCTACTATATATTCACTGTGGCTTCTGACGGTATTGTTCCTTTCAGTCTCCTCAATTAGTGGAACTTGCCATATGTTTCTACTTACATTTATAGTAAATGATGCCCATGTTTTGTGTCTTCAGTGTTGAATCTGGCTTTTGCATTAAGTGTTCTTGGTTTTCTCATCATGCACATTTCCTTGGTGTCTGGCAATACAACGACAATTGAGGTAAAGTGTTCTTTCTATTGAATTTTGTATGTCCTGCATTGTTCTGTTTTATGCCCTGATTGAGGGGTTGATCTTTTTAAACTTTCAGGCTTATGAAAAGAAGACTACCCCAAAGTGGAGGTATGACCTGGGGCGCAAAAGGAATTTTGAGCAGGTACCTCATAATGAGATTTTGTATTTATTAGGATCTCTGTGTGATTTGTGCAAATACTAGGCATTGATGCCATTATGGTTTACAGGTGTTTGGAACACAGAAATTATATTGGTTAATTCCTGCGTATTTTGAAGAGGACTTGAGAAGGATGCCTGCGCTTCACGGTCTTGAGTACCCATCAAAGCCTGACCTAGATGCACAGGAATTCTAATCTCTGTTGTACTTGTAATATTCTTCCAGCAAAAGGGCATAATATCTAATTGCAATCATTGTAGTTTTTCTTTTTTCATTACAAATAGCTGTGGTTTCCTTGGTGATAGAGTTGATTTGGCACTATGCTTGCCAGGATCAGTGTAGCGGTGATAGCACCTCTTTCTGTATTGTAAGTCCTTCAAGGTGTCATCTTTGGTATTGGTCTGTTCTTTCTTGTAATATGTAGTGAAGCTGGTAAGCCAGTATTGTGAAAGGTCAGGATGAGGATAAAAGGCACATATGTATCATCAAAGTCTTGCTTTATGCTGCACAGTTTGGCAACTGTGGGTTGGAGGGGAAAACCATGTAAAGCTTTGCTTCTGCAAGGCATCATGAGGGCTGGTTGCACATTTCCAAATCTCTGGTTGTCTGAATACCAAGGACATTAAATTGTAAAGCAGAAAGTATAAGACCATGTATTTCCAGTCGAAACTGCAACTAACCTCATGGGCATTGGATTGCCTATTTTGGTCCCATTTACTTCTGATAGGAACTGTAATAAAATAATTTCTTAATACACTGCAATTTCAGTCAACAGTTTGTGAAAACATATTGGCACCAACAGATGCCTCTGCACCTTCATATTACTACGTTTACTTGAATTTGAAGCCATTTTTCTTCTTAATAGAGATGACACTTTCACCTGTCCATCTGATTTATAACTGTCTATTGTTGATTGGAACTGTCAGAATAATTGGGTTCAATGAAACTGTGTGAGAGTATATGATTAGTGCCATCTGAGTTTCAGTGCTGTGCTTTTTCAAGATTGAAACTCTACCGTTGTAAGAGTTTAGATCTTAATGCAACATGGATTGCGTGCTGACATTCAGAGACCTTGAAGAGTAGTGCCATCTACTCAAATCATGTTATCCCTAAATATCGTATTATACACCATTAAATGTGGATGAATTGTAACAATGCACTGCAGGAGCTTTGTATTGTATTCCAGATAATTCTATGATTAGTGCCATCTGAGTTTCAGTGCTGTGCTTTTTCAAGATTGAAACTCTACCGTTGTAAGAGTTTAGATCTTAATGCAACATGGATTGCGTGCTGACATTCAGAGACCTTGAAGAGTAGTGCCATCTACTCAAATCATGTTAACCCTAAATATCGTATTATACACCATTAAATGTGGATGAATTGTAACAATGCACTGCAGGAGCTTTGTATTGTATTCCAGATAATTCTAGGTTTAGTCGCTAGAGGTTTTATGTCATTTTCAGTCTTTATGTAGGGTTGCTTTATTATGGTGGTATTGGAATTCATTTTAGATAAGGTTGATTGATTGATTCAAGCTATATCTAGGATTCATTCAAGATATGGTGAAATGTATTCCATAAAATTCTCTAGAAAAAATGATAAGGGTTTTAGGACAGATTTGAAATAAATAAATAAAGTACCATTTGGATCTGATTTAAATCATCCTCCATTCTGTCATTTGGTGTTACTGAATACTTTCTGCTTCTGTTTTAAGCCAGGATCTTTTTAGTTTTGTGGAGATTTTCTTTTTGATCCCTTAACATGCAAATTGTTATCTGAGATTCTGCATTTAACATACCTCCAGGCTTCTTAACCTCTCAGTTTTAGGCAGATATCTGCATCTCCTAGTATTTTGTCTTCTATTCCTGTTAACCTTGTGTATATTTTTGCACGTGGAGTGAAAGACATGCGGTGATCTTGTGTCATTTGGATTTTTTTCATTGTTTACAAGTCCACCTAACTTGCTCCCACTGTATTTGTTATTTTTCTTATTAGCATTGCTGCACATTCATTACACGATGCACAAAGTCATTACAATTTCAATGGCCTGCGCTTCCTGGTGCTCGGAATGTATTTTCACCTTGATCATCAGTTACAAATTTCAATGGCTTCTGATGTGTTTCTTGTTGATGATACATGCTGCATTTCATATTGAGGTCATTTTATTTTTATCTATGTGCATGATAGATATTATATGAATGGTGAACTGCACCTGTTGAGATCCCCTGTTTCCAAGTTTGTTTATTTGAATCTTGGAATTGTTTTCAAGCGTCAAGTGTTATTCAGTGTAGACACAAATACATGTTTTATTGGTGGCAACAATTGAGATGAAGAACACATGGGTAATGTGTAGAATGCCGTGTACATAGAAGACTAGTTGTGGATCTCCCATAGGCTATTCATGGTGAAATAAGACATAAATACTATTATAAGACTACAGAATGACATGGTGTAACATGAAATTTTGTTTGATCTTGCGGGTCAATTTTTATTTCATCTTGGAATACTACCAGTTGTCTAAGACATTCATGTTACTAATGCAATGAAAACAGTTTAATTGAAATCAACAGGGTTTGGTTGGACGAGGAGGGACCAAATCTTTATCATTTTAGAAACATCATATCCATAGCATATCTAGAATTAGTGAAGAGTGCAAATTCATTTGAAGATATGTAAACTCCTTGTGCTTTCATAGGAAGATCTTCATATAATTCCCGTGTATCTGTTGTGACTGGTGCATTTTTGAGGTCATAGAAGCTTCATTTTCCAGGGAAATAATCATATAATGTAAAGAACACATCTATTCTTCAGGTTGATATGCCATTAAGGTTAATTGACTGACCATTGTCTAGTAGTGTCAAAAGATAGTTGTCACAAAATGAATAGGCTTTCAAAGCCGCTGGTACTAGAGCGATCTTGACAAATTGGACTAGCACTTGCTGAATTTAGTGCAACTTAGGGTGGGCCATTTAGGAAAGAAAATAAAATAGAAGGAAGAGAAAAAATGATTTGAAGTTTGAACGAGTAAAACGATTTGCAATTAAGAGTGCATGTATTTGGATGCACAGCCAAAACATGCAAAGAATTTCAATGTAGGACACTGAAATTCTGTCCTCATCATTTGTTGTAAATGTTAGCCTCATAATCCTAAAGTTTTTGTGTTTTAAGTATTTTCCTAGGATTAAATGTTTTTAAGAGTTAGATTATTCTAGTTGATTGTGATAACGACATCTAATTTGTTATGTAAAGGACACTTATGATACCCATGTGATTATGTGATTGGTTCTTCGAAAATTTAGTTTAGAGTTTAGCTATATAAACCAGTTCTTTCTCAAGGTGAGGTTAAGTAGATTTTTCTTCACTTCTCTTTGTAACTCTTCCTTATTGATAGATTTGTGTTTGAGGACACTTCTTCAACATGGTATCAGAGCCATGGTGAAATGGGGATGGAAGTGAAGAAAAAGACAAAAATCTCTATACTGTTCACACACAGCCATTGAAGGATTTTGTCAAACACTTTGAGAGCCACTGATATCTGTCAAGAATAATAAGTCACCCATATTATACTTTACTCGAGCATAAATAAACTCATCATGGGACTGATGTACTGTTCAAAAATGTAATTTGCAGCAGAAGAATTAACTATATCAGCAGATTGTTAACATAGATAACACAGGATTTTTGGTCAAAATAGACCCTGGAAAAACCCCACACTTGGGGAAAACCAGTAAGAGTTTTATTGGAAAGATTCAGAGAGTTACAACAGCAATGCTAATTCAGCAGAAGGTACACTGTACTTAACTCAGCCCCATTTCTTGATTTCTGTGCCAAATAATATATTAAACAGGCCCTAATCTCTGCCTTGACAACTGTGCATAGTTTCAACAGTATACCTGTAGAATGCAGAATTTCTAGCAGCAGATATACACCTCGAAATTTGAGCCCAACAATAGTACAATTAACAGCAGAAAATTAGCTCGATTTATGAGCCCAGAAGTTACCTCGGTTTCTGTGCCCCTTTTTGCTGTACGGCCTCACTATCTCAGTTGTACGACCTTTTTTGGCTGTACAGAGCTGTCCGTCTGCTGAAAATATTCTAGAAAATGTGAGGCCCTTCTCATAGGGAATCATGTCCTTTCAACTTGATGCAATAAAATGCTGGTCACTCCTTGAGAAACGTGCTCTCCTTGGAAAATGTGCCCTCTATCTAACCAACTATATCTTTCCATTTCTCAGCTCCAAAACTCTCTCCAAGCTACCTTGGAATGCGTGCCCCATCCAAAAACTCTCTCTGGATGCTTGCAAATAAAGTCTCATTTCTCTTTTATTTTCTTCATTAGGGTACCTTACTTGACTTTTCAAATTCCACGGTTGAGATCAAATCTTGATGTCAAGATCTATGGTTGGGATCTAATCTCAATTTCATGTAAGTTTCCTAAGGGAACTATACACTAAATCTCTTCTTTTCGAAAAGTCACTTTTCTCTATATATTATAAAAGTACACTTTATGACTTAAAGTCACTTTATAAACATAATAAAGTGCAACTCGCTTTTAAATAATAAAGTCACACAAAAAATGTATTTTAATAAATGCACATTAATAAAGTCACTTAATAACATTAAATGAGACTTCACATCACCTCAGACTCTTGTACCTAAGCCCTTGATGCATGAGTACCTTCGAGCTACAAAATGCTAACAGGAAGCATCTGTGATGGCTTGGTGGAGCAAGAAATCTTTTACTACATCAACAATGATATTCCATATGCATGGGCAATAGTCATTTGAGATAGTTCTATTGTAATTTAGTTAATACAAACAAATTTGTTTCAAAATTGTAGAAAATATTTAGATCGAGTTGTTAATTTTTAGATTTAATCTTCATTTTGTTGATTTGAATTATAGAGCTAATTCATGTTATTTTTAGTTCTAGATTTGCAAATTCTTATATGGAACTCAACCATTGTTCATTGTAAATCTCATGATAAAAGCAAACCTGCTATAAATTTGCAATTTTTTTCGATCTTAAGATATACTACTATTTTCAATCCCTTAAAGGGTGGAATATTGTAAAAATTGCTTTAGATGCCTGTATAGATTTGAGAATTGAAAGAGTTGTAGAATTTGCATTTTTGTTTTTTTGTTTGTGCTCAATGATCTATGATCTATGATTTTGGTAGTGGTAGAGAGAAAATTCAGGTGACCTTGATTGTTCGGTTGACAATGCTGATCCTACCAACATCTATGGGTCTAGTGAAGCTTTGTAGTTGGGATATGCGACTCTCTGTTATCTCAATTCGATCAATGACAAAGCAAAGAAGTTTTGCATATTCATCCAACTTGCTACGTTGATTGTATTTCACAAAATCATTGAATCTGTGCACACGCTAGCAGATTGGATAGTATCTCTTATCATATTTGTGCGAATTCCACAAACTTTAGAGACTTGGGATTGGATCCCAAGATCTTAACAAAATTGAACTTGAAGTCTTGGATCTTATCTGTGACTTTGCAACCAATGCATCAATGGCCTTCGATATTGGTTTTTAATTAGTTGGATTTGTCAGTTACAGATACTATATACGCCAAGTTTAATTGCCATCGTTGCCATCTATAATCGTTTTCACCTTAATTGCATAATGTGATTTTCCTCCCCATAGCATTCCATACCTTCTCTTCTCTATTACTTTTTGTCAAATTTTGCAATTTAAGCAAAGGCAAACAATTTTGATATGAATATTCAACACAAATGGTGGAGCAAAAGGAAAGGGTGGAAGGGTTGCACAGATATGGGAGTATTGGTTAACATGACTCCACTTTGATTTGTGGCAGTGTATATATTGACTACAAGCTCATACCAGGAAAGATTCTAAGCTTGTCAGTCAGGCACATAAGAGGTAGAGTAGTGGGTAGTTTAAGCCATGTCCACCCCTGTGAGGAAGAGCTTGAAGAGGGATTCCAAGTCCCGCTGCTAGAGATGACACACCAACTGCCATCGGTTAGAGTGGTGCGATGAGCATGCAATTAACACGCGTCGATTGCCAGAGATTGGATTAGGTCTAGTTGTGCTATTACCACATGGATTTCTAGAGAGATGGTATTCATGTCGTTATTAAATTTTTGTACAATTGATCTTAATTTTCATGGCTTTGGACTCTTTGA
Source organism: Pseudotsuga menziesii (assembly GCA_001517045.1). Lineage (NCBI taxonomy): Eukaryota > Viridiplantae > Streptophyta > Pinopsida > Pinales > Pinaceae > Pseudotsuga > Pseudotsuga menziesii. The sequence continues at coordinate 138,656 of LPNX011168238.1, forward strand.
TCAACTTAAGATGAAATGATACTAGATGCTATTGTGCTAGAACAATAGCTAAAACACTTGCCTCTAGAATAGGTTATATAATTTTCGATGTATCGTCAATGCACTCAAAATAAGAGCTTGGATACGAAAACACATTTAGGAAAAAAGGAGAAACTTATTTTTAGTTAAGGACTCTTCACATTTGGATTTTTTTTAACAACTTAAAACTTAACATTTGAGCTATGATCAAGGTGATGGGAAAATGTTACTTTTTCAAATAGCTGAAATATTACTTTTGATAATAAGTGTTGATCATTCTAAATTTATAATCATCAAGACAAGTGAGTAATCTTGATATCAATTTTGTAATCTTTTTACTTAGAAATTGAGAAGAGTCCAATGCAAAACTCTTTCAAATTCTTTCTTCAAAACAACTTGTAGAGGGTCACATAAATGCTCTTTTGCATGGAGTATGTAGTTCATTTTGGATGTCTTCTTTTTAAATGGTGTGATACTTTTGTAATTGCTTACAAGTTTTATTTCTTCAAGGCAATCTAGCATCACTCAACATGTCTAAGTTAATCAACTTATTCACATATCCAAAGAAATTACATGGCCTTAAGAATTATAAACAATGGAGTCACCACATGCATAACACTTTGATTTGCAATGAATTATGTTGTGATATTTGTCATGGTGCTACTCTTCCAACCAGGGTCATGGATGTTGGTCCCTTAGCTGAAAGGCAATTAAGAGATGAAAAAGTACTTTGCTTCGATCTTTTGTAAGTGAACACATGTTTGTTTGTATCGAAAATTCTATTGATGCTTGGTTTGCTTGGAATCATTTTCACAAACTCTTTGTTATTCTTGTTGCATCACAAAGAGTTGATTTACAAATGAAGTTGCTTAACTAAAGATTAGTTGATGACGGCAATGTGTTATAATACATTTCAAGGATAAAGAACATTTATCTAGAAATCATCAAGGGTGGTTTTCCGAAATTTGAAGACAATTTGATGATCTCAATTTTGATAAATGATTTGCCTCCATCTTATGAGCATTTTTTGCAAACTATGCTAATAATCATTGATAAGTTAACAATTGCAACTTTTGATTCACTTTGCAAACTATTGGATCAACACAATAAATCATTTGACAAACAAAAATAATCCAAATAAAACTTTTTACTAGTTCAAATAAAGCCGAGAAGAAGAGGTACCCGAAATCTTGGAAATGATCATAATCAATCTTTTAATTGAGGCCATGGTAGAGGTCATGGTTAGGATAAGGATGTAGCAATTATAATCCATAAAATTTTCATAATAACCATAATCCTCCGAATTATATTGCATAATTAGGAAGATGTAGAAATTTCAATCAAGTAAGGTGCAAAAGGTGTTTAAAGATGATACATTATGCATGGGATTGGTTAATAAGTAATATCAATTGCCAAAGTTTAAAAAAAATTCAAAATTTAGAGCAAATTCAAAGTCTACTCCCTCGACTCAGTAATCATAGGATCAAGATTATTAGAATGAAGAATATGACTATGTTTTTGCAACAATACAAGAGGTTGATTCAACAACATTGTATGATATTCATAATTTACTCAACGATTCATTTGGAGATGATTGGATTTTAGATATAGGAGCTATTGAACATATGACACACTACAATGATCATGTAGTGGAAGCGCATAAGGTTGGTTTGATATAAATATCCATGTTTAAATAAATAATTGTTTAATAAATGAACAATGAGATACAACTACAATCAAGATTGATAAAAAGGCATATTTGTGCCTTTTCAAAAGAAAAACACATATTTTTAATTTTATTATTAATAAAATATTAATATGTATGATGTCTTTTTAGTCTTATTGTTATTTATTTTTATGTTTATTACATTGTCACCCTTTAAATGAAGCTTTTTTACTCAAAAGTATAATTAACATGCTTGTTTTCCCTTTTAATTGGAGGCTAGATCTTGCTAATCTCCATCAGGTGAAGTGGGACATACATTTTAGGTGGTGTTTGTTCTTTTCCAGAAATTGTTCCCTTTTGATACACATCATTGCCGTTCCTACTTGGTAGTGTGCATGAGATTGACGCCATTGATACTTTTGACGGTGTTTTGTCATGGTAGGAATATGCGTTGTATCTTATAGTGATTTTTTTGGTTGTATTTGATACATCCACTTGCTTTACATCCACTATTGTATAATAACGTAAGGACATGTTTTGACATCTATGCCCTGGAAACCAATTCTTTCCATATGGTGAAAATGATTTTCCTTCCATTTATCCTTTTCTTATTGGTGTTATTTTTTATCATTGTCACTTGTTGCCTTTGGGGAATCAATAACTTCTTCTTTTTGACCAATCAACTTCCTTTCTATTATGTTTTCCATGCTTATAGCTCCAACCAAGTTCTTAGGTCTTGATAGCCTTAGTTCACCTAAGATATTGGGTTTTAGTTCATAAATATACATTTTCAATAGTTACTCATTTATAAGATTGTGAAATCTTTTTGCAAGAACTTTCCATTCATGAGCATATTCATTTATTGTTCTCGTTTGTCATAAATGGGAAAAACTAATATAGGTATCATCTTCGTCATCGTTATGAAACCTCTTTAAGAGATCTTCAGTGAACATTTGCCAGTTAATTGAGAGACTAATTTTTCTGGACCATTATGTGAAACAATCATAAGCATCACCTTCTAAATATAAACATATCGGCAATATCTTCTCTAATTAACTAGGTGGGCTCATAGCAAAAACCCCTGATTTTATTAATCCACATGATGGCCCTTCGATCATCCAATCCATCATATTTAGATATCTTGGTTTTGATTTTACTTATATACCTTGTGCTATATAGATAGCTTTGGTAATTAGTGTTTGGTAGTTCTGGGTTTGGTGGTGATTTTTGGTGGACTAAGGGTTGTGCAAATAATAGATCTACACTCTCGGTTAGTAGGTCAACCTTTCAGTATGATTACTAAATATTCTCGTTGTTTCATCTTGATCACCGTTTCTTAATCTTAATAGGGTTTGTATTAGACTTTTATGTTATCTTGTTAATATTATATTTAAATGTTTTAGATGTATCTTCCACTAATATATATATTTTTCTCCTAATTCTCTTGTTTTATTGTTTAATTTATTCTCAATGCTGTATAAATGAGATCTAAAAAGTATGATGTCTTCTTTGTCGCTATATAATTCTTTATAAGTCCTCATTGGTTACTAATTTCTTCTTTCTAGATTCCATTAAAAAATTACAAGATTAATAATTATGACTACTTTTAGATTGTACGACCTCTATAATTTCACAAAATTTTAACCTGTACTGTTTAATTGTACGTTTGTATGAAATGTATGGATTGTATTGAGAAGTTCAAACTACAGAAACACAGGTAATTGTACGAACATTTGAAACTATATGAATGTATGGAAATGTACAAGTGCATTGAAATGTACTGATATGCTAAAGTGTATGGTTGTATGGAACTAGTTGTAACAATTATGTGTGGACTTCAACATGTATGAACAATCAACAAGCTTTGATACCAATGTAGTGGAAGAATATAAACTTGGTTTGATAAATAAATCCATTTTTAAATAAATAATTGTTGAATGAATTAAGATTAATTACAAGACCCATAAATAAATCTATTTTTTTTCTTTTCAAATGAAAAAACATGTCTTTTAAATATTATTATTATTTATGAAGTTTTCTTAGTTTTTTTTTTTAATGTTTTTTGCAATTTATTTTTGGAATTATTAGGATGCTCAGTAAAATCCCGTCCCATTCATTCAGTGGATGACACAACTCATATTACCTAAGGAAAAGGTTAAGACAAAATCTTCTTAAAATTGGAAAAAAGTGGATTTCCAATTCTTGGTTTGTATCTACATTTAAGAATAATTTGTTATCCTTAGTGTGTATCCGATAAGTTGGACATCAAATAATCAGAAAATGACAACTTGAAAACAATGATGACAATATATGAAGATGGGACCCTACTAAGAATGAATGGGAAAATTATCCATAGAAAGTGCAATTTTGCAGGAGTCGTCAATTCAAAGGTTTATTCATTCAGATTATGGAATTTTGGGTTTGTCCACTTAAACTGTGAGAGTTTGTTAAAACTCAAGTCTAAAGATTTAGTAAATGGTTTACCAAATTTCAAAAAAGAAAATGCTAAGTGTGAATATTTTTGGCAAATAGAAGTGAAAAGCTTTTCCAACTAACTCATGGTGAGCAACATTATGTCTACAATTGATTCACAGTGACATATGTGGTCCAATGGAACCTTCTTTAGGTGGATGCCAATACTTTATAAATTTTCATTGATGACTACACTAGGATGACTTGGGTGATCCAAGAGGATCTCAAAACACAAAAAATTCAAATTCCCCACATTGCAGCAAGGAAAGTGCCATGTCGAAGATATAGTTGAGTCGATTCCAATATTCACAGTCACATATGTGGTCCAATGTAACCTTCTTTAGGTGGATTCCAATACTTTATAAAGTTTCATTGATGGCTACACTAGGATGACTTGGGTGATCTAAGAGGATCTCAAAACAAAAAGAAATTAAAAGTCCCCACATTGCAGCAAGGAAAGCGCCATGTCGAAGGTATAGTTGAGCCAATTCCAACGGCGCAAACAACGCGTCAAACAAAGTTTAGACGTAAAAGTAATGGCTTGTTGAAGTTTTTAAGAAACAAAAAAGGGGGTTACAGGTTGCCATGTCACAGCCCAATCAGTAAGCTGATGTGGTAGGTAGACCCATAGTTGATGATGCAACAGATGATGGTGTGGCATGCATAGTTGGAATCAACCACTTCACATACAACATGTGGTTTTTTGGTTGACATGGCCTCCACCATGGAATGACGTGGACCAATTCAGAGCTACCACGTGGCAGCCTTATGGCCACAATATATGATTATTTCATAAGAGTACACGTGGTTTTTTAGTTGATGTGGCCTCCACTACAAACCAATCTAGAGCTACCACGTGGCAGCCTGGATAACCATAATATGACATTATTTCACAAAGTTTGTAAAGCAATTGAAGATTGACTTATTTCTATCCAAAGTTTTCACTACAAGACTTTGTACCAACTGCGCTAATGTTGTTCCTTGTAATCCAAGGTGAAGATGTTTTTATTTGACCCGATGTTGGTTTGGCATTGGGAGGAAAGGGGGGTGGTTGACCAGACCGCCATATTTGGCGGCTGGTCAAGCTCGCCCCCATATTTAGCACCCTCACCAAGTCTAGCGGAGCGCGCCACCCAAATAAAGCACAGGTTTATTTTAAAATTTGGACTATATGTTTAAAAGTGGGTTTTTGAAATAGTTTTGATAACCATATTATTAATACAGGGTTGTTATGTTATTAAAAAGAACGTACCACGTAAACCAAATTCCTATGTTGTTGGGAAGTGGTTATGTCTAAAAGGGATAAGACTTTGTTTTAAGATTACACTTGGATTTTTAGGCCAAAATTGGGAGCACGAATACACCATTGGATATGCGCATGATAATCAACGGAAAGGGCTGGGTATCAAGGCTCTCGAGACAAAAACTATTAATCTTAATCCTTAACATCAACTACTTGACTTAGCTTTTATAAGTGCAGAATCCAACTACGAAGGGGAAAACAAAAGAAGAAAATGAAACGTGTAGGCCCCCAATAGGTAGATAGACCTGGGGTACATAATATACAAGGTGCAGTGACTAATGTGGATCTACTAGAAGTTGATCGTAAACTATCAACATATCCGATCTCTTCTCCGCATATGCGGAAAAGGTAAGTTGTTCCTATTCATCTCATGAGCTAAGGCGGATTCTCTGCAAAATACTAAATCAAAGTGGATAACACCCTGGCGGGAGTAAGGCAGCCGGGTTGGATGATAGAGATGAGGGACACCAAGTTGCCGACTAGGTGGTTAAAGACGACTTTCAAACAGTGGATCGAAGGAAGAGAGTAGGAACCTATTAATGCTCCTATTAATGGATCGTGATCGATATGACCAATATTATATGCCAATTTATTATTTTGACCATGTTATTGTTTAGCATATGGGTTGTAATGATAACAAATATGGATTTTGTCATTTATTTAACTATGTAACCAATATGCCGTATGAGGGGAAGCAACTAAATGTGAAAACTTTATATAGATTATTTGACTCAACCAATTTCTATTTTTATTTGGGAAAATAAGTTGAAGTAAGCTCGACTAAGAGGCTATGTTGGGCTCACATGGTTAGGACGAAAGAGAGAAAACTCAAAACTATTTAAATCCTCATTGCCATGAGAGAGGGCATGTAATTGTGCATTGGAATGCATCATTCATTTGTGAGAGAGCATTTAGGCATAGGAATGCATTTGTGAGAGAGCTTATGAGAGCTCATTTTTGAGTTCCCTTTGTAAGAGAGACTCCATGGGGAGGTTGCAATTGTGTGGGACTTCATGGCTTATGGAAGAGTGAATCCATTTTGACTCCATGTTGGTTGGAGTTTATGTTTTTTAACCTTCAATGTTGCTTGGAAGATGTTGACATGTTCGAGGCTCGATGATCTAGGCTCATGGAGGCTATTGGAGAGAACAAGTGTAGCTACATCATGTCCGAGATTATCCAGCTTAGGGGGCAAAGAGGCAGAGATGGTTGAAGAATGTAGCTTTTATGTTTGCATTTGGATGTAAGTGTCGACCAATTACATCCTTGTTCTGAAGGACGTTTGTGAAGGGACTGGTGAGGTAGAATACAAAACTTTCAAGATAGTCTATGCAGACATTTTGATGCACTTGTTTATGCAGACAAAACTTTCAAAATTTGAAGGGGGGAATTGGTAAAAAATACAAAGTATAGTCAATTTATTGGAAGTTTCATTTATTTGACAAGTACTTGACTAAATTTGTTATATTCAATTAACATACTTTCAAATTTTATGTTAGAACCAAGGGAAAGTCATTGGATTTCAACAAAAAGGGTTTTGAGGTACAGTCATGGTACATAAGATTTTGGTCTTCTCTACAAGAAGAACAATTTTTTTTACACATGTTGGATATTCAAATGCCTATTTTGCATGTGACATTGATGATAGAACATCAACTTCAGGTTATTTAATGAATATAGGTTCACTGATAGTATCTTGGAATTGCAAAAAGATGACAATAATTGCCAAATATTTAATAAAACTAGAGTACATATCGGCTTGGGAAGCAACATGTGAGATTGCATGACTACACCAAATTTATAGGATAATGGTGAAATTCAAAAGTCACCAACTACTTTATTGATTGATAGTCAATTAGCAATAAATATGGACACGAATTCAATATTTCATGTTAGGAAGTGAAGTCAATATCCAGATCTCCAACATTTTTTTGTATAGTGGTACATTACTATCCATTCATGCAATTCGTATACGTCGGGCATGCAGGGGGGTCACAGGGGTGGATCCCCCAAGGTGAAAATTTTAAGATCCTTCTAGTGTATTTCGGTTCCTTCTGGAACAATCATATGTATTGTATAAAATGGAAGTGACCCTTGGCATTGTATCATGAGAAAAGAAAGCATTCCAAGTTTTTTGTTGAGTAATAATAGAAGATCGAAGCTACCATTTCAACATGGTTTTACCTACACACAACAAGGTTCCCATGTAAATTTTGTGTTGTATTGTTATTGTTGTTTGTTTCTATTTTTTTAATTATTTTTTTAACATTTAACTCAAATACTAGCAGCATGTCAACACCAAGCACCACTTTATCAGATCACTCAACGTCAAATCACATCAACAAACCTCAATTCTATCCATCTAAAAATCAAACTTCAAATATTTTTACCAAGCCTCTTGGTAGAATAAAGTTCACTAAGTTCAAAAATGAACTTGGTATTTGTAAATATGAACTTTCAGATTAAAGGGGGAATGTTAGCCTCAATCTTAAATTTCTATAGCCTTCGATATTTTCCTAGGATTTAATGTTTTTAAGAATTAGATTATTCTAGTTTATTGTAATGAGGACAACTAGCTTGTTATGTAAGGGAACCTATCATACTCGTGATTGGTTGTTCTCCTAGAATTTAGTAAAGACTTGAGCTATATAAACTAGTTCTTTCTCAAGGTGAGGTTGAAGGCAGGGGCCATAACAGTTTAAAATGGAAAGAGGGATAATTGAGCCCCTGAAATGAGCTTTAAGAAGGATGCCCGCCAAAGTTTGATAGGCTTTTCACCGAACTTTAAAGGGATTCCATCCCGAAAGGATACCTCCCGAGAGACCCTTAGAGATGATAGCACAAAACTCCCATCCATGACTGGGGTATAAAACATTTGAGCTGGTTTAGCCTCTCCTTACGCTTGAAGAGTCTCTGGTTGGCCTTAAATGGGAATGGGATTTGGTTTAATATACTGTCTGCGAAATAACTAAAAAATCACTCTGTGGTGTCTTGGATCCGTAAAAAATCTTTTGCTGTAGATGGCATTTCAGTGATTTGGAAAGGTTTTATTCGTGACTTTGTCCTGGGCTGGTTGTGGTCTTTCTTGGCAAGTAGGGAATGGTGAAGATATTCGTGTAGGCTCAGATCCGATCGTGGGCACCGACTCCCTGTCTGTCTTCCCACAAGATCTCTGAGATTATCTGGAGGACTATGGCATCTTTACTTTGGCTCAAGCTAGAAATTGCTGCCCGGGGGCTAAGAGATACTGGCTCACAGTTGAAGATCTGGATTTGGGAGGTGAATGGAGGGCTCTTGTGGAATAATTTTTTCTTCGGGCTCGAATTTGGCAGAATCAGGCTCTCTAATCAGAATGACTCTTTAATCTGGACTTATAATAGGCATGATGGGAATATTACTGCTACTCTGGGGTATGATCTCATTGTAAATCACTATCAAGAGCCCACCTCTGATCAGTCTCGGGTGCTGGACCTTCTTTGGTCATTCAACATTCCCTCAAAAATTAGATGCTTCATTTGGTTAGTGGTAAAGAACCGCGTGTTGACCTGGGATAATCTACAAAAACGCGGTTGGTAGGGCCCCGGTGTGTGTGCTCTCTGCAGGATGGACGAAGACTCGGTACACCATTTGTTCCCATACTGCATTATTACAAAAAGGGTTTATTCTGCTTTATGTGAGCAGTATGGCTTACCACCCTTAAAAAATGCTCTGTTAGATCCTTTCTAGAACATTGGTACAAGAGCTTATCAACTTTCTCTGCCTTCAGCTATTTGCCCCTTTTCATTTTCTGGAGCATGTGGAAAATGAGAAACTGTTGTATATTTGAAAATAAAAAGTTATCAGTTTTTAGTATCATTCAATAGGTTGAATCTCTCATACATATTTTCCATGTTCCGAAGCAAAAACAAAAGATCAGAAGTATCGGAATCGGCCCTCAGATTATTTTTCCTTGTGGTTTCTTTGATGGGGCAGCTGCTGGAAACCTTGGGGGAGCTGGGTTTGTGCTGCACCTGAGTGACTCTCATACAATTGGCTTCTCTCTTGGTTGTGGCAGAAGCACAAATACCAGAGCTGAACTTCTTGCACTCTGGGCTCTTCTTATTGTGTCAAAGCATTTGGGGATCCCTCTTCTTACTATTTATGGTGACTCCTTAGTCATTATTAATTGGGCAAAAAAGACAGCTTCTTTGGACTCTCCTAGCTTGAGACATTGGTGCGAGGACATAAAGTCCCTTATGCTAAACTTCTCTTCATTGACTCTCACGCATATTTATCGTGAGCATAATCAGCAGGCTGACTGTCTCTCAAAGAAGGATCTAGTGTTAGATCCTGGTTTTGGAAACTTCTCTGAATTTATGGAAGGTATGATCATTGATCATGGAAACTTTCAGCTTTTTTAAGCTTAGTGCCGGGACTCAGTCCCCTCTTTTTTGGCATGAGTTCTGCTTTTCTTATGACACACTGGATCTGAATCGACCTTGAAGAGTCTTTCAGCCTTCTTGTTATGCTAAGGATGAACAAGCTTGGTAGTCAATCTTTCTGTCTCAGAGTCCAGCTCGACTTAAGAGCTGTGTTTTTTGGTGTTTTTGCTGATAGATTGCTTGGTGTTCTTGAGGTCTCTATGTTTTGCACTTGCTCTTGATAGCATGTTCTGTCTTGTTGATCCTATAGTGACCAGAGGGATTCCCAAATGTTGTGTCTCACACTAGATTAAAAGCCTGACTTTGGGGGCTGCTTGTATATGATGCCCTTTGATTCATATTTGAATAACAAGGTCTGGTATTTTTTCTTCTGAAAAAAAAAAGCCCCCTAGAGATTTGACCCCAATACTTTTTACTCACAAATTATATCACTCAACCACTTAAACTAACCCACCAAGCTAGTTCTAATAAACACGTTATTAATACATATATAAAATAAAATGACTTGAACTCAATTCCACAACAGTTTTAATGAGGTTTAGATATGCTTCTAGTTAATATTGAAATTATATTTATGAGTCTGTTGTCATTGTAACCTTTGTGGAATATCATTACACTCTTGCGCTAAAAGCATCACAAACAGTAGAAGTATATTGATTAATTGATAGGGATATTATGATTGAATAAATTATGGTTGTTGTACCAATGTAAACTTGTGGTATATTCTGTATGATTTTTCTTTCCTCTCAGTTGTCCTATTTTCAAGTAATGCCATGAGTGATTATTGTAGATTTTTCACTAGTTTTCATCCACCGGTTTTAAGTAAAACTTATATCTCTGTTTATGACATTCTCAGAAAAATAAAGTGCTGGAAATAAACAAATTTTTTTCAGACTTAAAACACTGCTGTAACTAATCTTTTTCAGTGACAGTAAATAAAAATCAGCACGCCATTTAATCACACATAACACTAGTATTTTTGGCCAATGGCCCTGGAAAAACCCACTAGGGGAAAACCAGTCACAGAGAGAGATTTTATTATAGGGAAATTTACAGCAAAACTCAGAAATTTTCAGACCAACTTATCTCAACCCGGAAGAGAAAATTTCTTCCTCGTTTTTCGTGCCAAATAGGAAAAAAATCAAACTCATAATTTTTTCTTCTCTGTTTTCTTCCTTGATTTCTGTGCCATTGTACGGACTGTACAGACCTCGAAATCTGTGCCCAAGAAATTGTTTTCTCTCGAAAATCGTGCCCAAAAATCTACCTCGAAAAACGTGCTCGCTGCCTCGAAAATCGTACCGTACAGACCAGCAATAAATGTTGATGTATTCTCCTCGATTTTTGTGCCCTCTTTACTGCTATCCTTTCCCTCGATTTTCGTTCTGCAAAATTTTCCTCTTGCTCAGGAAAAGTGGAAACTTTTTCTCTCCTCTCTCTCAGCTCTCTCTTCTCACTTCAATCTGCAAAAGTGAGGCAAAATGCCTTTCCCATGCCTTTTTGAGAAAACCCTAGGGTGAGTCTAATCTAACGGTGGAGATTATATTAGATCAATGGCTGAAATTAAATGCTCATATTTTATTTCTAAAATATTAATTTCACTCACCCACTTAAATTTATCAAAAAGTGACTTTCATGCTCTAAAGTCAAATTAAATGCTTTTACTTAAGTCATTTAATGCAAGGGTGCCTTTATTTCCCCTCTCTAAGTGACTAAGGCAAAAGTCACTAGGGGAACACTTCCCTAGGTACAAAAATAACACTCCCTCTTACCGAGGAAGGTGTTCTGCACCACTCCCAACTTGTCTTTGAAGAAGACAAACTTGCCCCTCCCTAAAGACTTCGTCAGACTGTCAACTACCTGCTCATCTGTGGAAATGTATTGAAGCATCACTGCCCCTCTTTGAACATAGTCTCGGATGAAATGATACCCGATCTCAATGTGCTTTGACCTGTCATGGAAAACCGGATTCTCAGAGAGCTGGATGCAACTCTGATTGTCACAGTAAATAGCCGTAGGCCTAAGTTCTTGACCAAATAGATTCACCAACAACTTGCGAAGCCACAAGGCCTTGCAGCTGGATAAATTGGCTGCCATGTACTTAGTCTCTGCAGTACTGAATGCAACAGACTTCTGCTTCTGACTGAACCATGACACTACTGCCGAGCCCAAACTAAAACAACATCCAGAAGTGATCTTTCGGTGTGCCACACTGCCTGCCCAATCTAAATCTATATAGCCAACCAATCTGATCCCCTTTGACCTCCTATAGTCCAAACCAAAATCCAATGTCCCTGAAAGATAGCACAACACATGTTTTGTAGCGACCCAATGCACACTCCTAGGCTCAACCATGAACTGGCTAAGAGTGTTCATTGCAAAACATAAATTTGGCCAAGTGTTGACCAGATACATTAATGACCCGATAAGCTGACGATATAAAGTAGGGTCCACCAACTCTCCCTTAGAAGCATGAAGCTTCATAGGTGTTGACATAGGCCTGCAATCCTCCATCCCGAATCTCCTCAAAATATCAACCGCATACTTTCTCTGCCCCAGGAAAATATGTCTAGGCTCCTGCCAAACCTCCAATCCCAAAAAATGATGCATCAGCCCAATATCAGTCATCTCGTACTCTGCAAGATCCTTCTTGCAAGCTACAATGGGTCTCTCTTCCCTTGTGATAAACAAGTCATTAAAATATAGCAGAAGAACAAGCACATCATCTCCAACCATGATGAAGTAGAGGTTTGGATATGCTTCACTCTTCTGAAACCCCATACTTAGCAAGTAAGAATCAATCCTGGAGTACCAAGCTCTTGGAGATTGCTTTAGCTCGTAAAGGGCCTTCTTCAACCTGCATACATGTGTCTCTCTGTCATGTATCTCAAAGCCCTGAGGCTGCTCAATGTAAATCTCCTCCTGTATGATCCCATTGAGAAATGTGGTCTTCACATCCATCTGATGGATCTTCCAACTCATTTACGCCGCAATGGAAATCAATGCCTATAGACGTATACTAAGAAATCAGTGCAAAAGTCTCATCATAATCAATGCCCTCAACCTGTGAAAACTCCCACGCTAAAACCTGGCTTTGCACTTCTCCACACTCCCATCTGCCGCATGCTTCAGCTTGTAAAGCCAGTGAGAAGTCACCACTGACTTCCCCTCTGGCCTTGGAACAATCTCCCATACATCATTCTTCATGATGGAATGGTACTCATCTATCATGGCATCTCTCCATACCAAATGCTGGGAGGCCTCCTCAAAAGTAGAAGGCTCAGAATCTTGTGTACAAGCCACCAACACCATGCCCAATCTTTCAGGCATCTTGATGGCTATCACCTTGTCACTGGGTTTCCCAGCCTTTAAGGCATCCTTCAAGGTCTCCCAAAGCCACTTAGGCTTCTTCTTCCCTGAACATTCTTCCCACAATGGCCTATCCTCATCTGAATAACTACCAGAGCTAGAAACCCCAGTCACCTGTGAACCTAAAGTTGGTGTGCCAACACCAGGTGTACCATGTAATCCTAATCTCGATCCCCTATAAGGTGTACCTATAATAGTAGACCCATCACCTGTCCCCGAAGACCCTGTTGGCCTAACCACTGAACCTGGTGAACCTGTGCCAACACTCTGTGGTCCTGTAACCCCAAAAAACTTTGATCCTGACTGCTGCGTAGATGGAACCTGTGCCAAAACCTGAGGTGCAGGGACTTGCTGCTCTCCCTGCTCTGACTCTCTCGACCTCCTAAAGGCTCGTTCCTCCTCAAACTTCACATCCCTTCTCACCACCACTTTCCTCTAAGAGGGAAGATAAATACGGAAAGCCTTCATAGTCTCTTCATAACCCACAAAGATGCCCTTCTCTGCAATGGGATCCAACTTTGTCCTCTTCTTTGAAGGGACATTAGAGTAAATCAGACTACCAAATATACAAAAATTTCCAACTTCAGGCTTCTTGCCTGAAAATCACTCCTCAGGTGTCATATTCCCCACTTCCCGATGGGGACTCTTTTTCTGAAGATATACAGTGGTGTTGCAAGCCTCAGACCAAAGAAAGAAAGGAAGTGACTGGTCATGTAACATAGCTTGAGCTGCTCCAACAATGGATTTGTTCTTCCTTTCTGCTACTCCATTCTGTTCTGGAGTATGCAGAATTGTCAACTATCTCCTGATCCCCTCTGTTTGCAAAATCCATCAAACTCCTTGGAGGTATACTCACCCCCGTTATCCGATCTCAAGACTCGGACCTTCCTCCCCGTTTGGTTCTCCACAAGAGCTTTGAACTCTTGGATCCTCTGCAAGACTTCCTCGGACTTCTTTCTCTTCAGAAAGTAGATCCATGTCTTCCTGGAATGGTCGTCAATGAATGTCACATAATACTCGTATCCTCTCAAGGACACATAAGACATAGTTCTACATAAGTCTAAATGTATCAAGTCAAGAGTACCAGCTGACCTGCTATCACTGCTCGAAAAAGAAGTCTTGGTGTACTTTCCCAAAGCACACCCCCTACACACATCGCTCTGCCCTGTGCTGAACTCCGGTAAACCAGTCACCATGTGCCTCAACAACCCCAAGGCTGGATGATGCAAGTGAGCCATCCTCCTATGCCAAAGCTCACACAACTCACTGCTGCTGCTATGTGCTAAAGCATGCTACGGCTGAAACAAGAGCCTATACAGTTTCCCACATCTCGCTCCAATGGAAACTGAAGCAGATGGTCCTATAGTATTGGGAAACATATGCATGTGTCCATCTAGGAAAGACACCCCAAGACCCTTATCCTTGATCATGGAAACTGACACTAGGTTCTTCTTCAGCCTAGGTACATACAATACATCCCGCAATACCATGGGACTCATGGACTCCCTCTGAAATGTAATGGTCCCACATCCAACTGCACTGACTACTGAGTGATCTCCCAACACAACCTCCACATCTGTCTCTTCCTGTGAAAGCTCGGAGAACATCTCACGAGCACCTGTCATGTGGCTCAAGGCTCCACTATCTATGTACCAAGTGTTGGAAGTAGATGCACTATAAGAATGGTCTGTCACACATGAAAAATCCCTATGCCTGTCAACATCTGAACTGGTTAGAATGGATTCTCTCTCTCTCTCAACATGCCCAGTGCATAGTGAAAACTCAGTCTAAAAGCTAGCTGCAAAATCATCGATCTCAGCTGAAGCGGCTGTCTACTTCTTCTTCTTCTTGTTCAGAGACGTAGCAGCATAGTATCCCATCTTGTGACATGCAAAGCACTTCACAGTGCTCATATCCTTCTTCTGCCCATCCTGCTGCTACTTGGCCCTATCCTTCTTGGGACCCTTCTTTCTCTTCTTCTTCCCTTTCGCTGTCAATGCGACATCCTCCTCATCTCCCCTACTAGTAGAACCACTGCATTGTAAGAAACCCCTGCAAGTCTCCTCCTGAGCAAAGTCATCACAGACCCTGTCCCAAGATGGTAAGTTCTCTCTGGCCACCAACCCCTGAACAAGCACAGTCCAAGGTGCAGTCACCCCATTCAGGGTTGTCCGCACTAACTCAGGACCGGTAACCACCGCCCCCACAGCTGCAAGCTCATCTCTCACTTGAGAGATCCTAGTAAGATAGGCCATACACACCTCTCCTTTGACCATCTTGATGTTTTTTAGCTTCTCCCTAAGCACCATCTTCCTGTTCTCATTAGTACTCTCAAAGAAGCCGGTCAAAGCAGACCACATCTCATGTGCATGATCTTTCGCTGAAAGGTGAGGAATAACATGATCTTTAACAGCATCTAAGATTATCTTCATGGCTTTAATATCTTTCTTATTAAAGGCTGCAAGTAACGATGCATCCGTAGAAGGGGGAATAGCAATGGGATTTGTTGTAGTGTTTCTAACTACTTCCTTCCATAACTCATTCTCCTTCAACACAAATAAAATTCGGGCTTTCCATGAGACAAAGTTAACTGCCCCATCCAACCTATCCTCAGTTCTCAACCCCACAGAAGTCATTTTCTCAAAGAACAAGTTTCAACAAAATGTACCACTGTCACAAATGTTTTTCTGAATTCTGGAAATGACTGTTTCATTGCTAAAAATTAATTTTCTACCACAACCCGCTCTGATACCATGTAGATTTTAGCCACCAGTTTTAAGTAAAAATTATATCTCTGTTTATGACATTCTCAGAAAAATAAAGTGCTAGAAATAAACAAAAAATTTCAGACTTAAAACACTGCTGTAACTAATCTTTTTAAGTGACAGTAAATAAAAATCATTATGCCATTTAATCACACAGAACAGTGGTATTTTTGGCCAATGGCCCTGGAAAAACCTGCTAGGGGAAAACCAGTTAGAGAGAGAGATTTTATTATAGAGAAATTTACATCAAAACTCAAAAATTTTCAGACCAACTTATCTCAACCCGGAAGAGAAAATTTCTGCTTCGTTTTCCACGCCAATTAGGAAAAAAAATCAAACTTATTTTTTCTTCTTTGTTTTCTGCCTCGAATTCCGTGCTGTTGTACGGACTGTATAAGGAAAAATGCCTTTCCCATGCTTTTTTGAGAAAACCCTAGGGTGAGTCTAATCTAACAATGTAGATTAGATTAGATGAAGGGCTGGAATTAAATGCTCATATTTTCTTTCTAAAATATTAATTTCACTCACCCACTTGAATTTATCAAAAAGTGACTTTAATGATCTAAAGTCAAATTAAATGCTTTTACTTAAGTCATTTAGTTGTACGGACTGTATAAGGAAAAATGCCTTTCCCATGCTTTTTTGAGAAAACCCTAGGGTGAGTCTAATCTAACAATGTAGATTAGATTAGATGAAGGGCTGGAATTAAATGCTCATATTTTCTTTCTAAAATATTAATTTCACTCACCCACTTGAATTTATCAAAAAGTGACTTTAATGATCTAAAGTCAAATTAAATGCTTTTACTTAAGTCATTTAGTTGTACGGACTGTATAAGGAAAAATGCCTTTCCCATGCTTTTTTGAGAAAACCCTAGGGTGAGTCTAATCTAACAATGTAGATTAGATTAGATGAAGGGCTGGAATTAAATGCTCATATTTTCTTTCTAAAATATTAATTTCACTCACCCACTTGAATTTATCAAAAAGTGACTTTAATGATCTAAAGTCAAATTAAATGCTTTTACTTAAG